>WNWU01000050.1:1687727-1702741 GCA_012654045.1 Ptyas mucosa
TAGAATAGAATAGAATAGAATAGAATAGAATAGAATAGAATAGAATAACAGAGTTGGAAGGGACCTTGGAGGTCTTCTACTCCAACCCACCGCTTAGGCAGGAAACCCTACACCACTTTAGACAAATGGTGTCTTCTTAAAAACCTCCAATGTTGGAGCATTTACAACTTCTGGAGGCAAGTTGTTCCACTGATTAATTGTTCTAACTGTCAGAAAATGAGAGAAACCATTGATTCATCTGCTATTCAGCATTGAATTTCATACCTACTACTTTCAAGTAACTTTCCCCCCAAGGTTATCTCATTTTCTGAAAATCCCCTGCTCCTGTCCCATGGAATCTTAGTGCCCTCTAGAAGAAGATTTTTGATCTTCTTCTAAGAAGACATACTTGGTCCATGAATAGTAACTGGGCGATCTAGTCAGTCTCCCAGTTAACCATGGGATAAAGGAATATGACTGCAAATACATACAGCCCAGTGGTGGTTTGCCCCTGGTTTGGACCGGTTCACAAGAACTGGTCCCATTGCGAACCGGTAGTAAAGGTAAGTAGAACCCATTCCTGGTACAGCCCATTATAAGGGCAAATCCTGATGGTCCCTGAAGAAGTTTGCTTGCTGTAATTTATCTCATGGCTCAACTGGAAGAAAATTGGAAAGTCACTGATTATAAAAGGTTTAATCCTTGAATTAGATAATAAATCATTAGCAGGTAGAATCTTTAGCCAGGAAAACCTAATCGGAAAAAACTTCAATGGTTGTGCTGTGAGTGTGCATTTTCCTTGGATTAAAAATTCTGAGTTTTCTGAATAACAATCTGGTGCTTCATGCTCCTCCTTTGTGGATGCTTGCAAAAGACTTCAAGGATTGTGCCAGGAGACTGTATGAATTTGATGATATATACATAACATAAATGTTATATATCTTAGGGAAGTACCTTAATCATAATTCAACAATCCAAGTCCTTCAAAAGCACTTTGAGAATAGGTTGTTAACAGTTTTCACCATCTCTAATGCCACAGGGCTGAGAACAGGGGAAACAAAATATGTTCTCTTTCCAGAGCTCATACAAGTTCTTCAGGGAAGGGAGAGGGAAATCCCTCTCCCTTCCATACAAAACTGCTTGCAATTTACTTGTCCAAATTATCATTTCATGTATTGTGCAATTTCTATATGTGTGCAAAGCAAATATATCCAAGCAATTCCTATGAGAGGGAACCACAAAGCTATCAGGCCAATTTTGCCTTTGAGATATTCTGAATTCCAGGAGATAGAAAGTGAAATGAGGTATAATAAATCAATGCACTATGAAGGACCGGATCATCCTCAGGTTCGGTGAACCAGTAGCATTTCAAAGGAGACCAGCTGAACTTTGGTGTCAACTATATCAGAGCTGAGTCATAAATAATTAGCATTCTTTTTGGAAAACAGTTGACGTGAGAATATAGGTCTGGAGCTACTTCTGAACTGATTCACCCTGACTTTTAACAATTATGAAGGCTAAACTACCCAGCTTTCCAATTCTCCATATAACGGAAAGTCCTGGGCAATGTTTGTGGAAGTAGGATCAATTATATAATCTGGAATACATTTTGGGTTTACTCATTTTATTTTTTTTGACACAGATTTTTTTCCAGCCTTCCTTAAACACCAGCACAAACCTTGCTTGAAAGTTGGAGCACAAAAATATGAACAATAGTAATATTATGTAGGAAGAAACATTTATGATATATTTCTGACTTGGAACCACTTGGTACAAAGATGAAATCCTGGTCAGTTGATGCTGTTTAACCATTAATCAGCTTTGAGCAGGCTTCACACATAGAACTGTTTGTAAGAAGAGCTGTAGTGTTATATTTTTTTCTATTACTGCAGTAGGAATAAAATGCTATTGTTCAATTGTTCATTTGTAGCACATCTGTAGTAAGTTGTGATGGTTAAATCTGTAAGGCACATCAAGGGAACATAATAATTCTTAGAACTTTATACAAGATGTTGATGCAATTGGGAACAATGAGCCCAGAGCTCTCAGGTTTAATTTATATACAAGCAAAACTATGCTAGGGGCTAATATAGTCACATATAATTTCAGGAAAGTAAATTTTAGAAAAATTATGGGATTAATAGAAAAATAGAAGAACTAAGAACATCATATTAGAATGCTTGGTACAAAAGTTACACCAATAGAACTAGATTCAAAACAGTATCACCAAATTAAAGGGGTTCTCAAGATAATGAACAGAAAAATTAGGGGGGAAAAGGACAAATACTCCAATATAGAGAACAAAAAGGTAGAAGACATTTCACTAAAATGTCCATTTTTGGAATATCTTACTAATAACATTAAGATCAACAATCGGCCTAAAATTAAATAATCAAAAGCTAGAAAAGATCAATGAATGAAGCTTAGTGTGCGTGCCTTCATTTGAGTATGTCTTGGATGCAAAAAATATGCAAATATCAGTGCCTGAATGGATATTTTTCAAGGAAGTAATCTGAAGAATTGAAGTCAACACTGAGGAGTCCATTGTTAAGTTCTAGAAAAGAGCACTACTTCTCAAAAACAGCATTGATGAGCTGGACTAAGTGCTGGAAACACAATCAAAGTCACTAGAAAGATGAAATGATTCCATTACAATTAAAATTGCAATGCGTGGACCTTTCTTATTTAGAAAAAAAAATCAAGCAAGAGTAGACATAATAGGATGTTCTGCAAGGATTACGTGCAAGGATTATGCTTTCCTGTCCTGCTTGTGAACTTTCCATTGGCATCTGATTGCTACTGTGGGAAAACAGTGCTGGAGTAGAGAATTCTTCTCACATTCTCATGTTCGTTTATTTAGGGATTAATGCGACTAATTGGTAACATTCCTCAATAACACATATCAGATTATTATAATACTGGAGTAGAGAAAAAGATTGTAGCAGCTGTGTGTCCTTTGTTCAGAGGACAGGCAACTACTGGGAGATTGATAATTGCGCATTGTCTGTCAGAAAGGATGTTCTCTCAAAGGGCTCTTCCAGACAGCCATAGCAAAGTGTCATCTATCAAGCTTTGAACCAGTAGAAAAATAGGCCAGCATAAACTGTGTTTTTCACATTGCTGCTCTCTTTTCAACAAGAGTAATAAAGCTGAAAAGGGTGCTTTTGTGACACACTACTATATGCCAAGATAATGATAATTATTGGTGGATTCTCAGCTTTGTTTCCCCTGCCTCCTGCCATTAATAATAGCAATAGCACTTAGATGTATATACCACTTCACAGTGCTTTACAGTCCTCTCTAATTAGGAATACTACTGGTTATTTTTCTTAACATTGGGTGAGGTTGGTATGGTATAATGCTTTAACTATCTGCCAGATTAAGAGAATTACAATGTGCAAATCAGGCCTCTATGCAGTAAATTCTCACCTCTGATTACGTGATCTGTATGTCAGGCTATTTATGCATGTGAGTTTAGTGCTCTTCTGAAAGAACACTAAATCTGGGTCCAAAAAATACCCTGGTTGATAGATCACAGATAGAGAAAAAGATAGGAGGTGAAATGGGAAGCAATGATAATTAGCAAGTTCCCTCTTCTGGTTGTTATTTTGTGGATGACAAATGGGGCATGAGGATAGCTAGTTGGAGTAATGAGACTGGCTAGATGTTGGGTATGGAGCAGTGGTGAATTTCAAAAATTTGTACTATCGGTTCTGTGGGTGTGGCTTGATGGGCATGGCATGGCTTGGTGGGCATGGCTTGGTGGGCGTGGCAGGGGAAGGATACTGTAAAATCTCCATTCCCACCCCACTCCAGGGGAACCCACTCCAGGGGAAGGATACTGCAAAATCCCCATTTCCTCCCAATCAGCTAAGACTCAGGAGGCAGAGAATAGATGGGGGCGGGGCCAGTCAGAGGTGATATTTACCGGTTCTCTGAACTACTCAAATTTTCCGCTACCGGTTCTCCAGAACTGGTCAGAACCTGCTGAAACCCACCTGTGGTGTGGAGTGCTGTGCAGAAGCATCAGGGTATCAGGGCTAGATAGTTACTTCAACTAGGTTGTTTGGTTGTGGGGTAGGAAAAGTGAAATATTGTAATGATTGGTCTTGGAAGTGGGGTGGGGGAGAGAGTAAGGTGATGATGGACATGGGGTGGTATGGTGAGAGGCAATGCTTTGACCATTCTTGGGGAAAGTGGCCTTGGTGTTTAGTACTAATGCCATTTTCCAGGCCCTGTGAGTTTCATCTATTGTTATTGAAAGCTAAGATATTCTATAGTAAGGCCTCCTGTGGATTAGAAGGCTGACTTGGCCTGCATTATTGAGACCTGATTGGGCACAGAGGGGCTATTTCCTCTCTCCAAGAAGTATAAAATCAAATTTTCTTGAAAGGATCTGTTATGGAACATGGCGGGCACTGTCAGAAAATGCTTACATTTGATGCAAGTGAGCAATAAATATGGAAATTAACATAGGCGTTGTTTTTTATATAAGTGAGAAATGAAAGTACCTACTACCTTGGCACTCTCTGGGCTTGATGGTTTTCTTGCAGATGTTTCACTACCAAAGTAGGTAACACCATCAACCACCAAACTCAGAGAGCACCAAGAACAAAACGTTTTGGTATATTTTCATTTCTTCAAAGCAAGTTTCAGCTAGGCTGCCATCTTTCAAGCAGATCTTTCTTTCTCCCTTGGGCAACACATTTCTACCTTTTCTTCTGAAGTGTTCCAAAACTTTTGATTCTAAGACACCCAGCACTCTTGGTGGAAATGAAGGAGTCACCATGTCTGCTGTGCTGTTTCTGCTCCCTGGAAACTAACAGGAGGGAAAACTTCCAAAATTGATGTAGATTCCAGACTTGTTTGTGGGCATATTAGGGAGTCAAAAGAATTTAGAATCCATCAGAATCATTGTTCCTCTGGCACGACTCCCTTCCAAAACCCTTCCATGTCTCCTTTACTCGCTGCTTGATTCTTGGCATGGGCAGCCTCAAAAGAGGGTTTCTGACATCAGATTTCCGCATTTGAGGACAGAAGATCTTGTAACCCTGAAGGAAAAAAATAGAAACAATCCCATAGTCTCTTGGAAATAAATCATCTCATGAACCGCAAGACTGCAGTTCAGCATTTTTTATTTTTTTTCCAATGGATCCACATCATACTGCCTCTATTAAATGTGAATAAATGTATTTATTGTTGATTGACCTAATAGTTAGATCTTTTTGTCTGCATGTTGTTTGTGTAGGATATTTCAGTGGAAAATTTCTACTTTGAAATATTGTATGCTGTGGATGGACTCAGTTTGTAATGAATCCATTCATCAGATGGAGATTTATATGCAATTTTGTGCTTCATATCTTGGTCATACAGCATTAAAAATTTCATCAAAATTGAGGAACATTATGAGCAAGATATGATCTGCTGCCTTAGCTTCTCCCATTTGGGAGATTAGCTAGATAAATTGGAATCAGCTGCTTAGCTTGTTATCTGAATCTGGAATCCTACTTTACTGCTCTCCAACAAGTGGGGATTTGTATAACAAAATCACAAGATTTGTAATCTACAAACCCTACAGAGTTGTTGGGAGTCAGAAAGCATGCAAGTTCAATAAATTATTAATCAGCAGATTGATATTTTCTTTCCCACTTTCTACTTTTGTCTTCCATGTGAATTTGATATGAGGAATTGGTATCATAATTCTCTAGACTTTGCGGTAGCTTTCCTTTTTTATTGTTCAATTGACTCAATATTCCCTTACATCTGTGATGGCGAACCTAGGGCACATGTGCCAGAGGTGGCACACAACGCCCTCTCTGATGGCACGCGAGCCGTCACCCCAGTTCAGCTCCGCCACGCATGTGCGAGTGCCTCCCGCCAGCCAGCTGGTCTTCAGGTCTCTGCCGCGCACGCATGGGGTGCATGTGGGGGATCGTGCATGCATGTGGGGGCCGTGGCACGTGCCAGGGTGAGGTGCGCATGCGCAGGAAGATGGGGTGCATGTGCAGAGGCACACGCACATTGCATTATGGGGGGTTTGGGCGCATGCATGTGCGCTTTGGGCACTTGGTCCAGAAAAGGTTAGCCATCACTGCCTTACATTAATGGGTACTAAAGAGTTCCACTATTATTTTCTTAGAGTCCATCCATTTAATTTGGATATTATCTGATGCCTTGCTTTATAATTGTCATAAGAAAGCATCATTTGTGAACATTTGTCTGATCAGCATTTGTGAATTGAACATGTATATACTATACACCAATATATATTTTTTTAAAAAGAGCAGAATAATTGCTTTAAACTCTTTGTCCAGATGAGGTACATTGTCTTCAAAATGTATTGAGATCCTTGATGTCTACTAACATCAAGATTTATTTATTGAGACCATTTCCTGTTTATTTATCAGAGAGAAGAGTTGATTTCCAGTTTATTTTTGAAGTAGGAAGTAGAAATATTCTTATAGCCTGTCAAATCTCATAGCAGACAGTTTTATGTAGAAATGTAGTAGTGTTTGGTCAGTTGCTTAGGGATCAGCCTAAACAACATCTTGGTTGTGTTAAGTTCAAGTTTTGTGGTTTTCCAGTTTATAGCGACTAGGTCATATTCAGTAATATGTTATAATAGTTAGAAAAAATGTTGAATGTATAATGCCATTAGCATTTAAAAAGTTTTAAAATTTCCATAATCAATTGGGATAGTCTGATATTTATTTATTTTGCTTAGCAAGCAAATCACAGAGTTGGTTGATAAATTGGTATGAAGTTTTTGACTTTAAACTACAGTAGGGTTGATTTGTTATTACTGTTGTTTTAAATTCTTTTCTATTGTTCCTGATAGAATTTAAATGTATTCTTTTGAATTGTGCAGGCAGTAGTAAAATCAGGCATCCTGTAGGCAGTATACAGAATGGTACAGAATGAAAGTTTTAAGCTAGGGATGTATAGTGCTTTCAGGTCCAACAACCAACACTAGGTTGCTCAGTGGCTAAGACACTGAGTTTGTCGATCAGAAAGGTCGGTAGTTTGGTGGTTCAAATCCCTAGTATAGGTCTCCTGCGTGAGCAATGGGTTGGACTAGATGATCTCCAAGGTCCCTTCCAACTCTTACTGTTACTAACCCCAGTGCTTATAGTCAGCAAGCATTGTGTACCTATTTTTTTCTCCTTCACATATTTTTTTTGAGTTAAGACAAAAATGTATGAAAAGATGAGAAAAAAAAGTATTCTGTTTGATTTTCTCTTCTTCTTTGAGGCAAGGAGGAAGCACAATAAAACTTTAATCTGGGGTAAGTGACTTTAGCTTAAATATACATTGATATGTTGACCAACATTATTTTGAATTTTCTTCATAATTACTCACTCCATACATTCAATCAATCAATCAATCAATCAATCAATCAATCAGTCTCTACTGTCAGTTTTTTAAAAAGTGTTTCACATTAAAAAGCAAGCCTATTCTAGCTTCTTGCTTAGCTCAATAGCACTGTTATGGTACTGTCCCAGGGGATAATATCATTGCAGACATGAAAGGGGCTATGTTCTATGTTTTAATACAAGCTACTCTTTGATTTTTCACTGGCATTTTAAAAAATGTATATGACAGTAAGCATAAGGAGATTAAACAGAGAAGGTCAAAGCAATGCTTCTATTACAAAAGCAGTATTTCCATCTCTCTCATTCTTTCTCCTTCATTGTCTCCCCTCTCCTGCCATCCTTTGTAGGAATTTAGTGGTTGAATTATCTGATTCTATATCTAGGTCCAAGAATGAGTGGTGTGTTGGGGGTTGGTCAGTTTCCCAGGACTCAGCCCCAGGATCAACCATATTATGATGAACAAGAAATAAGGCTAAATTGTATATCATTCTTATGTTTATGAAAATCTATTACACTATTTCTATAGCTTAATTGTCCAAAACTGGTGAGATTTCCTGGAGCCAAACAAAACAGCAGTGTTGTAACAGAAGAACACATATTCTGTACAGTGAGTTTCTGGCCCAGGGGCTTCTTTTTAACAAAAATGTGTGGCTTTAGCAATTAAACTAGGATTTGTAATTCATGAGACAAACTTTATTCTTCATTATCAGATCAACTCCCTTAAGAGCTATCAGTCCTTGTTTGTATACAATAAGAAGAGAAAGCATGAAGAGAAAGAACAATCAACCTAATTGTGAGGGACATCAACTCCAAGAACAGAAGATCTGGTGCCAATAAAAAAAAATTAAACATGGATATATTTCAAAGGAGGAAATCCCCCATTTTGTCTGAGATACATATTTAAATAGTTGTCTAAGGTATTAATAGGTTAGCTTGCTATTTGGGGTAAAAGCCCTCACAAAATGGAAACGGAACAAAAAGATGTATCTCAGAATGCTTGAGCCAGGCTAAAATTTTATGTGAAGAGTGAACAGAGAATATCCATCTCAAGATGGCCCAAAGTTTGTTGAGTTGAAAGGGTGAGAGAAAAGAGCTTATTATTTAAACTCTGGTGCTGATGTGCAGATGTGGAGATTTATGATCTGCAGCAGGAAGATCTTCTGTATAAATATGGGTCATTTCTTGTCTTCAGTAAAAGACTTCTGAGTTTGTAAAACTTTTGTTAGGGTTGGGTTTTTTTGTTTTTGTTTATTTTGTTACCCTCATACTTCCCAAAACTTATTTAAACATTTGTTGGCATTAGAACATAAAAATGTAGGTAAAGCTGCATTATCATTTGTATTTTACCCAGTCTTCTGGCTGATTTTATTTAATAATTCAAAATAGATATTGCAATCATGGGGGGACACCATAGATTCTTAGGTTATCCTTAAATTATGTTGCTACACAATGGTACAGAAATCCTTTCCCTTGCACTGTACTCTAACACAATCTTGTAGTTCTCCAGATGTTGTTGTTGAACTTCATTTTTCATTATTCTTCTTTCCTGACCATAATGACTAAGGCTAATGGTGTTTCACAGTATCTAGAGGGCTTTCAAAAACAACAAAATGCACATACAGTACTTCTTTTGAAATAATTAGGTTCCTTTTGTCCAAATTCAATTACTATCAATATTTGTTTGAGTTAGCAGATGTCCTACTGATCCTTATTTAGCTTCACACTTTTTCAGAACACTTGACCTGATGAGATCTTTGCCCATTATTTATTAGATAATCATGATTTGATATCTGATGTTACTTATAAATAAAAGAAATGATATTTAGGGAATGGCCTTTTTGCTTTTTGAGAATTTGGCATTGTAAAATAAAAGAATGTAAAAAAAAACACTGTTGTACTCTTTGTACATATTTCTCACAGTTGGGGAATTGTTCTTGTAGAATTGCCCAATCAAGACCAAATTTCATGAAGAAGCAATTTGACATTATAGCATTTATGTGATTCAGCAAGATTAGAGGGCAAAATTTTATATTTTATCCCAATTCAGTATTGTATATAAAATTATTTACTTCTCAGTTTACTTTTTCTTACTTATAGACACATACGCCTAAGCAAGAATTAACAAACAGTAAAGTAGATAAATTTTACAGAGAATAGATATCATAGGATTAGTTCACTAGATCAGCTCAATGGGTTTTATAATTCGGAGACTATAACTTTTTATCTTATATATAAATATAAAATATAAAGTTTTGCACTGGTCACTTACCATAATAAAGAGTATGCAGTGTGTGTGTGTGTGTGTGTCAGATTTTGTAGTTATTAAGCCTCTCTGAACTTTCCCTTGAATTCCTTGTTTTCCTTTCAGAAATTGGTCCTGTAACCATTACCACAGATCCTAAGAAATTTCAATATGAGCTCAGAGAATTATATGTTCAGGTGAGTGGACTATTTCTTTAATTTCACAGAGGGAGTGAAATATCAGACTGTCCTCTATCAGCCTGCATGGGAGGGTAATTGTATAAACTTCATTGTATTAGAAGAAGAACTCATGCATGTATCAAGCTAAATGTCAGGGAAATTTAATTCCTATGTTCCTAGCTTAATACATGCAGGAGAATTCTGTGTCACAACATTCTAAAAGGTGACTTTCTATCTACATCTGCATTCTAAATTAGTGCAAATTATTCTTAATTGTAAAGCTGCTTGCAGTAACATCCATTTTATTATTTTTCTCTAGCATAGCATAGGAAGTTATCTGGGTTAATTCATATATTGTGGCTGGTTGGAAAATTCCATTCGCCTCAGTTTTGTGAGTAGATTCTAAAACAAAACATCCATTGAGCTAGGTAGATCTGCAGAATGAAGGTAAAGCTAACTCACTTAACTGGATCTACCTGGATGCTGACTGCAGATGATGGGGATTGAAGTCTAACATGTCTAGAGTACGATACATGATGTTAGGGAAGACTTGAGTTGAGAGTAGTTGGTTTAAATCTCATGTCATACAATCCAAAGAGAATAGTATCTTCAGAGTTATAACCATTACTGAAACTGTGAATGCTCTGAATCCTCAGAGAATCCTGTTAGCAGTTGGAATATATAGCATTGTGCAAGGCATTATTGAATGGGGAGAAGGAGAGCAAACGACTCTTCCTTCCTTCCACTACGCACAGAATAAATCAATTAATGGATGGGTTATTTGTGTGGTGGAAGGGGAAGCTGAACTTAATCAAATTTCCTCTTCACAAAGTAATGGGTAAGAAACAAATCTTAGGTACCTATTAGTCTCTACATGGCTTTCATTAACTTGATGAGAGGCAAAAGAAAAAAAATGTTTATTTCCCTCCACCAGCTGATCTCCATCAGCCAAGGTTACAGGGCAGGGGCGGGGGAGTAGCGGTTGTTATTAAAGAAGGTCTGAGACCGAGGGAGGCCACAGTTCCTCAGACGACCGGCTGTGAGTCCCTCCTTGTGAAGTGGGGTCATAGGGTTCAGATGGGTTTGCTGGTCACGTACCTGGCTCCCTGCCACGTGGCAGCAGCCCTGCCCGAGCTCCTTGACGTTATCGCCGCGGTGGCAGTTGAAACCCCTAGACTTCTGGTCATGGGGGATTTCAACCTCCCATCTGTCGGCGAGATGTCGGAGGTGGCTCGGGAGTTCATGGCTTCCATGACAGCTATGGACCTGACCCAGTTAATTCATGGCCCTACCCACACGGGGGGAAACACACTGGATCTGATTTTTGCCTCTGGACTGTGGTTGAGTGACCTTGAGATAGGGGACTTAGTCATCGAGCCCTTGTCATGGTCAGATCACTCTCTCCTTCGTCTTGACTTTCAAACCGCCACACCCCGCCGCAGGGAGGCGGAGCCTGTTAGATGGTTCCGCCCCAGGCGCCTGATGGAACCTGATAGGTTCCAGATGGAGCTTGGGCCATTTCCTGAGGCTCTGGCACACGCCTCGACCGGAGACCTGGTGGCCGCCTGGGATAGGGCGGCTACGGGTGCTCTGGATCGGGTTGTGCCTTTGCGGCCTCTGACCCGGTGCCGATCTCAATTGGCTCCTTGGTTTTCTGAGGAGTTGAGGGAGTTGAAGCGCCGGAAACGACGCCTAGAGAGTAGTTGGAGAACCAGTCGTTCTGAATCTGACCGGACACTAGTGAGATCCCATATTAGGAATTACTTAGTGGCGATAAAAGCAGCTAAATGTAACTATTTTGCTGCCCTTATTGCATCATCAGATAATCGCCCAGCCGCCCTCTTCAGGGTGACCCGCTCCCTACTTCATCAGGAAGCGCGGGAGGACCCCTTGGAGGGTAGAGCTGAGGATTTTGTTCAGTATCTGCATGACAAAATCACTCAGATTCGGGAAGACTTGGACTCCGACTGGGTAGTCCCGGGGAGAGGGACAGGGGCAGGTCTTGTGAGTGTTATCTGGACTGAGTTTGATCCTGTGACCCCTGAGGACGTGGACAGGATTCTGGGCAGGCTGAACGCGACCACTTGTTTATTGGACCCGTGCCCCTCCTGGTTAGTACTGGCTTCCCGGGAGGTGACACGCGGCTGGCTCCAGGGGATTATAAATGCTTCGTTGGGTGAGGGTGACTTCCCCGCCGCCTTGAAAGAGGCGGTGGTGAGGCCTCTCCTCAAGAAGCCTTCCCTGGACCCAGCAATGTTGGTAAATTATCGTCCAGTCTCCAACCTTCGCTTTTTGGCGAAGGTTGTTGAGAATGTGGTTGCGCAACAGCTTCCCCGGTACCTGGATGAAACGACGTATCTGGATCCGTTCCAGTCGGGTTTCAGACCCGGGTACAGCACGGAAACGGCATTGGTCGCGTTGGTTGATGATCTCTGGAGGGCCCGGGACAGGGGTTGTTCCTCTGTCCTGGTCCTGTTAGATCTCTCAGCGGCTTTTGATACCATCGACCATGGTATCATGCTGCACCGGTTGGAAGAGTTAGGGGTGGGAGGCACTGTGCTACGGTGGTTCTCCTCCTTTCTCTCCGACCGGTCGCAGTCGGTGTTGACAGGGGGGCAGAGGTCGACTCCGAGACCCCTTATATGTGGGGTGCCTCAGGGGTCGGTCCTCTCACCCCTCCTGTTCAACATTTATGTGAAGCCTCTGGGCGAGATCATCCGTGGTTTTGGGGTGAGATATCATCAGTACGCTGATGACACCCAGCTGTACATCTCCACCCCAGACCACCCCAACGATGCCCTTGAAGTGATGTCCCGGTGTCTGGAGGCCGTGCGGATCTGGATGGGGAGGAACAGGCTCAGACTCAACCCATCCAAGACCGAGTGGCTGTGGTTTCCGACGTCCCGATATAGTCAGCTGGTACCATCGCTGACTATCGGGGGTGAATCATTGGCCCCGGCAGAGAGGGTGCGCAACTTGGGTGTCCTCCTGGATTCGCGGCTGTCTTTTGAGGAGCATTTGACGGCCGTGACCGGGAGGATTTTTCATCAGGTTCGCCTGATTCGCCAGTTGCGCCCCTTTCTGGATCGGGACTCGTTACACACAGTCACTCACGCCCTCGTCACCTCTCGCCTGGACTATTGCAATGCTCTCTACATGGGGCTCCCCTTGAGGAGCACCCGGAGGCTCCAACTGGCGCAGAGTGCGGCCGCGCGGGTGGTGATGGGAGCGACATGGCGCTCCCATGTTACTCCTCTCCTGCGCGAGCTGCACTGGCTCCCGGTGGTCTTCCGGGTGCGCTTCAAGGTGTTGGTTACCACCTTTAAAGCGCTCCATGGCTTAGGACCCGGGTACTTACGGGACCGCCTACTACCACCAATAGCCTCCCACCGACCGGTACGTTCCCATAGAGAGGGCCTCCTCCGGGTACCGTCGGCCAAACAATGTCGGCTGGCGGCCCCCAGGGGGAGAGCCTTCTCTGTGGGGGCACCCACTATCTGGAACGAGCTCCCCCCAGAGTTACGGAGGATCCCGGATCTTCGTGCCTTCCGCCGTGAGTTAAAAACTTTCCTGTTCCACCAGGCGAGCCTGGCCTAATTCTTCCCTTTTCCCCTTCTGTCATAAAAGAATTTAGAAATTTCGAATCGTAATATTTTAATTTGGGGGTTTTAATACTTTAATATTGTAAATTGGGATTTTAAATTATTGGGGGCCAATGTTTAATTCGGTTTTATTTGGTTTTTAAATTTTGTATATATGTTTTTTATTCATGGCTGTTCACCGCCCTGAGTCCCCCCGGGGAGAAGGGCGGTATATAAATTTAATAAAATAAAATAAATAAATAAAAATAAATCTCTGAACCTTCCCAACCTTTAGAATTCTAGTGGGTTTTATAATCCCTGCCACATTAGAGGTTAGGAAAAGGCATTCTAAACTAGGAGTCTCCAAACTTGGCAATTTTAAAACTTGTGGACTTCAACTCCCAGAATTCCTCAGTCTGCCATCTGGCTAGGGAATTCTGGGAATTGAAATCCTAGTTTCTAAGTTTGGAGAACTCTATTATAAAGCATGCTTCACTGCTTTCTGCCCTCAAGCTCTTTGATTGTTTTAATATGAGTTGCTACAACGAAGGACTGAGACGTGGGGCCACATCCAAAGCAGTAGTGGGTTTCAAATCCTGGTTCGCTATCGTTAGCGCGCGGGTATGCTCGCTCGCTTTGCGAGCGCGTGGTGCTTCTGCGCATGTGCAGAGCATTTTTGATGATGTCTGGATGGGTGGGCGGAGCCTCCCATCGCCGCTACCACTTCTCCTGAAACGGGCGAACCGGTGGAAACCCAGCACTGATCCAAAGGCTGAGGGTTCCACAGATAATGCAAATGATTTTGCTTCTTCTTTCTTTGGAATCTTTTGGATTATACCAACTGATCCAGCACTTAAAATATCATAATTTGTAAAATGAAAGGTTAAACATAGGAAATTGTTTGCTAAAATAGTTGTTCATGTGGCTCTGGAAGGACATCTTACGTGCCCAAGATACATGCACACTGCAATATGGGAAGGAGAACAAAAGAAAAATGTGACTTAATAAAAGAAAAAGGCATCATTATAACTTCACAGCAATGAGACACATTTATGCTGCAGGGAAAGGAAAATGTATGTTTTTCATTAGTTAGGAGAGCAAAGAATTAGTTTCATAATTTAATATCAAATGAATAATGTACTGAAGTAGTGGAACATTTTTTTTCCAAAGGAGGTTTTCAAATAATGTTCACTGTAGGAGTTGTGGTGATCAAATACAACAGCCCAATTGAGTGGGGTTATTTCAGGATATGTCCTATATATTCCTGGCAAAAATAAAGATAAAAAGAACAGAAACAATATAATTGCTGTGGTTGAAAATTGTTAAACACAAGGAAGCTAGTTTAAAGTATATTCCCAATGGGCATATTAATAATCCTATCTTTCTCCAGTCTGGCACCTTTGGGTTGTATCTTAGGAGTCATTTGAGAGCATTGAATATGTTGATTGAATTGCAAATGTAGAACCAAGACCAGAAAACTCTGGTATCTCAACACTCCAACTCTGAATTAAATCAATTTTATACAATCACAATCTGGTCCTTTCTTGATGTATTGGAGTTCCTCTCCCATAATCAAAATTCAAGATGAATTTTGAATTTTGAGGAAGTAAGGCAGAGAACCTGCATTGAAGCTATTATTGTACTGAGATACGCTATACTG
>WNWU01000050.1:1702751-1719965 GCA_012654045.1 Ptyas mucosa
CAGTCTCCTAATCATCTTTGTTGCTCTTCTCTGCACTCTTTCTAGAGTCTCAACAGCTTTTTTAGGTTGTGTCAACCAAAACTGGATGCAATATTCCAAGTGTGATCTTATAAAGACATTATAATCAGTGAGGTTTCCAGGAAAAAATGGTTCTTTTTCATTTTCTCTGTGAACAGTGTGTCTGAAGACAAAAAGAAGAGCTACAGTAAACGCCTTATCCTTCAAATGAAGTCAAATAATTCAGGACATGGAAAGAAATCTTACTTGTAATAGTAACTTCTAATGGACTTCTAACAGTAATGAGTATCTAAACCAGACCTAGGCATTTTATAGCCCCTGGGCCACATACAGGTCTTTGCTTATCACTATTTGGCCTGCATGGATTGCTTTTATTTTGAATGTGACTATTCCCCCCCCCCCCCATGTACGTGTGTGTGTGTGTGTGTGTGTGTGTGTGTGTGTGTGTGTATACCTACACATCTTCACAGTTCTATTGGTTTGGCTCTCCACAACAATCCCAGTTTGTCATGTGGCCTATTGGGAAAATGAATTGCTCACCCCTGATCTAGGAAGAATAGTTGTAGAGTTTTAATTTTGCATTTGCTCAACTCACTTTGGTTTCCCTCAAACTAACATTTTTCTGGGTTCTTGTGATATTGGATGAGCCTACCTATGGGTCCCCTTTTCACACTTCCTCTTCTGAATCCCAGCTTTCTTTAAGCTTAATCTTTATCTGTGGTTTTTCCTTGTTGTGATATTTCTTTATATATATTTAAATTCTGTTTGAAAAAGGTACTTTTTTCATGCCTATGTTAGGTTTTGTTTTATTTATTTAATTAATGTAGAGGCTGCTAGTCTCCAAATTATTTTGGGAACCTTACATTAAAAAGAAATGGAACAATAAAAAAATTAGGAAATGGACGATAGACATCAGGAGAGGCAAATCAAAAAACAAAAAGCAGGCTACAGTGGCTGAGGCAACTGTACTACTCTGCTCCAAGGCCTAGGAGTAAAACCTAATTTTCGAACACTTTTGGAAATTTAGGTTGCCAGCTAAATTGAGGATTGTAATCTGGTAGCATGCCTTAGAAGGCCTCAACACCTCCAGAATGACAAATGAATTCAGGTTGAAGATGTCCTTGAGTTACCCAGGCAATGAAAGGAGAAGATATTTTTCTTCTTTTGGCCTTATTTCTGTAAAGATGTTTATGGGCAGAAATAAAAAATGGTGGCAGCAAATCTCAGTTGTAAGCAATGACTGTGCATTAACCCAAATTATCCAGGCTGAGTTTGGGAGATCTAAAGGTAAAGCAATCTTTTATACTTTGCTGTTGGCCTTGTTGGATGTGACTAATTGGAACTGAAGACAGAACATCTGGTAAATATCAGATTGAATATTTAGCTTGCCAAATTTTAACCTAGAAGATTTCTTTTTGAATTGTGTGTTTAAGCGGTGTACATGAAAAATCGACTGTTATTGTTAATCATTTTGTTTCTAAAATGGGAATCACAAGACAAACCAAAAAAAAGGCTTACGAAGATGAGGCTTTTTAGGAATAAAATATAACATATACAATTGATAGTCAAGATAATATGGTAATTTATCAAAGCAATGTTTTCTTATAGCAGCAGGAAAAAATAATAGGGTTTATATTAATTTTTCCCCAAAGACAGAAAACCATTGCCAGTTCACATGAATCAAAAAAACATTTCCTTTTAAAACATTCTTCCACCATGTTCATTCTAGCTGCTAGTTGTTTTTTTTGGGCTTCTCTTGTCTTTCTATTGGAAAATCAGAAGCTATATTTTGAAGTATTGGTGCTTCCAAACAGAGTAATGAATCAAGTTGTCATATATTAAATTTAGCTAATGAGCAGTTTTTGTTGGATTTTTTTTTAAAAAAAATTGATTTATATGCCGCCCTTCTCCGGAGACGCAGGGCGGCTTACAATGCGTTAAGCAATAGTCTTCATACTTTTGTATATTTTATACAAAGTTAGCTTATTGCCCCCACAATCTGGGTCCTCATCCTTAGAAAGAATGGAAGGCTGAGTCAACCTTGAGCCTGGTGAGATTAGAATTTGCAGTAATTGCAGCTGAATGTTAATCACTCAGTGCCTTAGATTTCTTAGTTGTGCTTCCTTCAGTTGATCTTCCAGATAGGCTAGTTTTGAAAGCAATTAAAACATAGAAAATAGAGTGTAGTAGTAACTTGCAAAAATACTGTTACATCGACAGCTTTAGAAGTATCTAAAAATCTTGTTGTGTAAAGTATAGTACAAAAGGAAATGTATTAATAAATAAATAGGAACTTGATAATCATATTTTATACTGTATCCTTGGTAGCAGTAACTCAATTCTGAGGGGGGGGGGGGAAATGTTTTGAACTAGACTACAATATCTTAAAAACTGTATGTGCAACATCTATGTTCAAATGTTGGATAACTGAGGAATTAACAATGTATAGGTTTAAACAGAAGTATGGATATCACTTTATCAGGATTGCAAACATTAGAAAGTAGATCCAGATTTGTTTCCATAATTATAATTATGGAGCCTTCTTCCTCCTTTGTTAGAAAACAGTGCCCCTCCCCATTTATTTTCCTGCTAGTTCTACTGAATTGGGTGGATGGAAAGAAAAAATAAATGAAACTGGGAGGACCCCCACGTAATGTAAAGGCAATTCCCAAAGGCTTCTCCTCATGCTTCATCTGACATCTTTTTGGAAGGCAGATTGACTTCTACAGAAACTTTTCAGGACAAGTGGGTGAGAAAGTTTAGCAGTAGTTTTGTTCAATTAACTTATTTTAGGATAATGTAAATTTTACAAATAAAACTTTCTGTCTCAGACATGCATTGTTCTAAGCCAGCATCTTTGTGATTTGGTGTAGATTTGATGTGAAGTGAGAACCTGGAAAACCTGCCTTAAACAATTGGGGTTTTCCTGTTTAAAATCCTATACCCATGTTATGCAGTACACTTGGTGAATGTGGAATTTTTGTAATGTTTTTTTAATTTTTCAGACTGATTTTGATTTAGGCTTTCAGGAAGAGACTGGACTGCCATCTGTCAGAAATGGTGTAGGATCTCCTGCTTGAGTGGGAGGTTGAACTAGATGACCTACAAGGTGCCTTCCAACTCTGTTAATCTGTCTCTCATTTCCCTGTTTGTCATAGGGAGGTGGTGACTGTCCAGAGATGAGCATTGGAGCCATCAAAATTGCTCTAGAAATGTCTCTTCCTGGTTCATTCATCTATGTATTTACTGATGCACGGTCCAAAGATTATAAACTGACTCATGAGGTCTTGCAGCTGATTCAGCAAAAGCAGTCCCAGGTATGAACCCTCTTATAATACTGCCTGTTCCAAAACACATTGCTATAAAATATGTATAGAATGTGCTTATAGAATGTATTATATAAATTGTGTGTTCTGTGCAAAAGGTAGACAGTGCTCTTCTATTCAGAAATGAATCTTAGCATATGAGGATGATTTTGTTATTGTATGAATATTGTATGAATATTATGTTTATTATACCTTTGTTGTGAGCTGTTTAAAGGCAGAATGATTGAAGTGACATAAAGCATATTCATTCATTCATTCATTCATTCATTCATTCATTCATTCATTCATTCAGTGGAGATTTCTATCTAATATATCTATCCTCAATTGCGAGGTAAATCAATGGTATAGCTAATTAGAATGAATAATAACGATGCTCAAACAATATTAATCTATGATTTTCTACCACATCTTCTGCATCTTACAATTTCTGTTACCACTTTCTATGGTTCCATTCATGAGATGAAGGAACATATTTGCTTTCCCCCTGTAAAGCTACTGATTTATTACTTCTGCTAGTTTTGATGCTTATTTAAATTTATGTAGCGAAAATACCCTCATCTGTGCCAAGAAGGAAAGTAGCCACATAAGACTGGAAGAAATTAAAATGAAAATTGGATGGGGGAAACTCCAAAACAATCTAGCGAAGACTAAGCATACTCAACCATGGGTGTAGGAGAGGATGGAAAAGTTGATATGGCACCGAATTTAATGGAATATCCTTCGGAAATATACAGGTGGATTCAGGACATTCCACAATCTATTGTTTACTTGCAAGTGATGTGTGTGTGTGTGTGTGTGTAGTAATTTCTTGGAGTTTCTGGAATGATGAACCAAAAAACTAAATCCTTTGAGTTGTCCGGCAGCTGCTGCTGTTCTGGTGTTATTGATCAGGTTTGGAAGTCCAGCTGCAATTCAGACTGCAAAACATAACTTAGATCATGCAGCTTGAGAGGAGGAAAAGTACTTGAAAGCAAGAGACTCTAGCTGCAACTTATTACCTCTTTATTCAAATAGACCTTTAGTCTGGTAATTCCAGCAGTTATTTAAACAAAGTAAAATGAAAGCAAAAATTTGTCTAGGTGAGATAAGTGGCATATAAGTTAAATAAATAAATAAATAATAAATAAATAAACAACTAACTAAATAAAACTAATTAAAATGTGTAATTACATAATATTTAACATTAATGTTTAACATTTGACATATTTAATTAAAGCAGACTGCCATTTTTCATTGTTATAAAATGTGTAGCTTAATTGTTTTGAAAATGAATGTATTTATCTCTTTAATGTTATAGTGCATAGTTTTCTTCAGCTAACTGATTTCTGATGATCTCATTTTCTTCATTTTCAAATGAAGACTATTTAAATAACTATCTTTTTTTTTAAAAAAAAACCCATTCAGGTTGTATTTGTTCTAACCGGAGACTGTGATGACAGAGCACATATTGGTTATAAAGTCTATGAAGAGATTGCTTCAACTAGTTCTGGTCAAGTTTTTCACTTGGATAAAAAGCAAGTTAATGAGGTATGATGGAAGCTTGTCTTGATGATGATGATCTAATTGTGTTTTTTAAACTGGAATATGGGATAAATATTTAATTTCCTGAATTTTGTGTGTGTGTGTAAGAGAGGGAGGGAGGGAGGGAGACAATTTGTGAATTAATTAGGCTTGGAGATAAAACTAAATAAACCCAGGATGTTATATTTATTTATTTACTTGTAAATCTGTTCTATTCTGTTTCTGCATGTGTATGAAAATCTCGAAGGGCAAAGTATTTAAATACCAATTTTAAATACACATTTTAAAATGCATATTTTAGAAGCATGTTTGATATGTTTGAGAGTTCCTTTAAAACGTTCAAAGCTATGCAAATTCAAGAGAATAATTCCCTTTTCATTTGCATATGGATTTGGGAAGTGCAAATCAAATCAGCTTGCAGTAGAATTCACCAAAATTAAATAAGCAAGGAGCTCTTTTTAAAGAATTACTCAAGGCCTCTTCATGATGGAAGAGAAATTTGAATCTAAGTTTTTCTGGGTTTCTTTTTTAAAAAACCCTAATTGCTAGAGAATACTGGTTTTATTCCCCTGGGAGAGTAAAGCCTGCATCCGTGGTAGGAATACGGAAGATGTAAAAAGTACTTAGTTTCTTATTTCTGTATGGGGTAGTGGTTAGATGTAGGACTATGCAAAAGGAGATCCAGATTTGAATCCAGCTATAGTCATGACAACTAACTGGATGACTTTGGGCCAATGACATTTTCTCGACTTAATTTATTTAACTTCAAGGTTATTGTGCGGGAAAACAGTAAGGTATGCTGTGTGTGTCACTTTGAGGTTTTGAATAAAAATGGGATATAAATCTAATAAATACACAAATCTAACTACCGGTGCTGGAATTAACAAACTCCACAGAATATTAGATGTTCTGACTGTGACACTTTATATCTTTTTTTTGTTTTTCTATTTTTCCAACTTTTTTCTGTTTTTGTGTTTTTTGCCTTTTCTTTGCTATCTGTCTTTTTTCTTTTTCTTTATATTAACTTGTGTCATTTTTTATCTTCTTGTTTAAACGTTTTAATAAAAATTATATACAAAAACTATTGTGATTGTGTCCTGACTTTATTTTATTCAGAATGCCAGATTCTCTGTTAGAACAGCAATCCTTTTCAAGAAGACATATCTAGGCTTATTTATAAGGAGAACTGTTTTGTTTAATTATGACAATTGTCTTATAAAAATAACATTATTAAGAATATAATATATTGGAAAAAGAGAAATAGAATATGACGATTTCATTAATAAATTCTTTATGGAAACTCTGTTTTCCATAATAGGATGCTATTTGTTTATAGCAGGTGAACAAAAACAGTTTTATTTCCCCATCTTTTTGTATCTCACTTTTCTTGTTTTCAACAAAAATCAGTTTGCTTGCTCTCCCCATCAACAGGGTTTATTTTTAAAATAATTTATAGTGGCTTTAATATAAAGAAATAAGGAGAAAAAAGTACAAAAGGCAAATAATAACAATGACATAATAGCAATAACTGGAGACAGCAGAACAGAAGTGAAACTGGAGAACATAATAACATACAAAGAGCAAATGCAAATAGAATTACTTTGGCAAAAGGAAACAAAGATAGTACATCAGTAATAGGTATCTTGGCTACAATCCCGAAACGTCTGGATCATCACTTGAGCACCATCAACACTGATAAAATCACCATCAGTCATTGGTAAAAGGAAGCTTTATTTCAAACAGCTCACATGTGGTGACAATACGTATCAAACAGCAACATTTGCCGACCTCCATGTCCTTAAGAGGACTGAATACATGGACAAAAATGCCAAATCTCATCAAAATACTTGGTTGACTATACAACCAACTATAATAATATAAAAACAATAGCACCATAAAACTCCCATGTTAACCTCAGGCTTGGAAGCAGAGTGAAGAACTTTCCAGAATTCCAGGAGAGTGGGTGCCACCACTCTTGAGTAGGCTGACCTCCACTTTCTTCGAGGCCAGTGGGACTAACCCTTCCCTCAAAGAGGATAATACAATACTAATACATGGAACTATCTCTTAGTCATCTCCTGGGCTTCCTTAACAACCCAAGAGGGACCATGATCTAACATTTAGGTGGACAAACTAACAGATTGAATGACTTTGTCCACTTTTTGGGGCATCATAGAATTGAACTCAGTCCAGATAACCACATAAGATTATGCCTCAGGCAATTCACTTATACTTGACTAGTGAAGCATATTCTCAGACATATAGAAAACATTTTAAATACATTTTAACCTTGAGCACACGCAACAATATTGGCAGTCTCTCATATTGTTAGAGAGCCAACTTATAAGCAGAGACACAACAACAACCCAACATGGTAATATTGGAATGGCATTGTTTTCCCATTATAATAGAATAATATTTTTTGCTTATATGCCAAGCTTGGCTTATCTTATTCTGGCGTGCAAGTTTCATATTATGATTATACAGGAACAGTTTTTCACATGCTTTCAGTACATGGATTTAAGTTAGCCCAACTCCTTGGCTTTGATATATTTGACTTTTTCCAGCCAGAAAAGCAGGTCACAGAAGAAAATATTGACAACATCTGGATTCATCTTGGGAGTTAATTTTATTTTAATTTATGCCAATTTCCACTTGAGACCCCGAGGCTGTCAACCATTAGTCACTGGATCTCATGTAGTCCATGACAAAGTCACTTAGCCTAAGACCCTGACTTCCTGTTTGGAAAGAAGCCAAACCTAATGCAAAATTAGAAATGGCATTTTTTGAAGAATAAACATTTTATGGTATATATTTTCCTGGAATAGAGTAATTTTTTTCACAATTGTCCAACAAGAAGAAATATATTGGTAGATAAAGTCAGAGATACCAGTATAGGTAGGGCAGGGAAGCATTGGGAACAGGTGAGAATTAAATATTTTAAAAAGCAGTAAATCTTTATAAAGTTTTAGAATATGCAGATATACAGAAGTGACTATGTTCAACAATGACAAATAGTACTAATCAGTCTGCAGTTATTAAAATATTCTCTTATGTGGAATCAAAACCAGTGTCCGTCCTTACACTCAAATAAATAGAGTCAAAACGTTTTACTAATTTTGATTGGATTATTTCATGTGGAGCTTCCCTTTAAAACTGTAGGTAGCACAGTAACAATTATTTGGCTACCTGCAAGTTTAATAGGCAATAGCCTATTTCCTCTGCATTGTCAATCTTTCCTGATGATGTAGTGTAGTGTAAGTAACATATGAAACACTGGTATGTGTGAGCTTATAATTTTGGACTCTGATTTTCTAAGGATTAAGACAATTCCAAGATGAATAATTCTGTTGTGTCTATTCATTATGCATGATTGAGCAACCTAGGTTATGTTCAATCTCAAGGTAAAGAAGGAATGAAAAATAAAATGAGAAAAAAAGAGAAAAAAAGATCAAAATGTGGCAAGATCAGAACAGAGGTGAACCTTCTCAATAGATGCATATTGAAGAGTCTTGGGAATATTTTTAGTCTAAAGTTATGTCGTATTTTTAAAGTTGAGGTGGACAAATGTTTCTTTTAAAGCACAGCCTAATTTTTAGGAGTATAATTTGGGAATGATTGAATGAGTTCTATGGAACTGCTTATTCTGAATAATTGCATTTGCAACTAAGCAAAGTTTCACTACAGATTTGGAGTTCCTATTTTCAAATATCTAACAAAACATAGTAAAAGTATGTTAAAAAATACAATAATTTTGTATCTCTTTTGAGGACTTTCAGGTTCCACATGGGTATAGACAATAGCCATTTTGCAAGCATTCATTATTGAATCTGCAGAATCAAAAAGACACATGTTCTTAATTTGGATAATTTGAACCATTTGCCATAACTGTAAACATTCTCTTGTGTATACAATATTCCATCAGCTGTCTGTAGTATTCTTAAAAAAAAATGTAAATATATTTTTTTCCAAAGTGGTTGGAATTTTAGTCTGTGTAGTCAGAGTTTTGACAGTGTTATTGTTCCATGCATGCATTCTAGGACAGGTTGATCGGGACATTGTGCATAGCCATTGGCTTTTCTGGTTATAGAGCAGTATATATCACCAGTATATATTCTGTATTAGTATATATGAAAGTGTAATGTCTGTAACAACAAATTGTTGTTAAATAAATCTCAACCACAAATGTATATAGCTTGCCTTTTAACAGGAAGCATATCAATATGCATACGTGGGGAATTGGGTATTATGAATATATTTGGAATATTATCAGAAGACATGGTGAAAACTCTGTAATTTCACAACATATGGACAGATTTAACCATAATTTCAACTGGGAAACTGTGACCATCCTAGACCAAGCCAAGTCCGAAATCACTAAGGAATTTCGAGAAGCCTGGCACTCTGACAAATTAGTCATCAGTAGACTCATAGACATAAACAATATCTACATACTATGCAAAAGAGACCATCAATGAGCCAAAAGGGGAACAAAAAGACCAAAACAACCCCCTATCGGCAATCAGCACCCAGATGAGCATAGATTAACTCCAAGAGTAACATCAGACCAACAATCAAGAAGTAAACAATACCCTAATCAAGGAACTGCCAAACAAGTTGACAGTAAAACAGACCAACCAAAGAAAGTTCAAGACCACCCCCATCAACAATGACAAGGCAAGCCACTAGAGCAAACCTCACTCCTTACTAGCACTGATATTATTTAGTTTAGGTAATGATATGTCTGCAAGAAAACAAGCAAGCTCAGGGCACATCAAGGACATCCCATATTATCTGGAAGCTGCTTGATTGGGTGTGTTCGGTTTCTTCTGCAGGTTAGAACGATTAAAGAAATCTTAATTTCTAATGTTAAGTATAAATCAGGATCTGTGGCTTATTTTTTATCTTACAGGTAAGAGTTGTAGCACCCATTACCACTATAAAATTTGAATTAGTGAGGTAGGAATTTCTGATACTTGCCCTCAAAAAGTCATTTTGTAAAGAAGAGATAGATAGCAGAAATCTCCAAGACCAGGTAGAGAGCAGCCATATGGCAATTGCCTCAAAGGTGGGGAAAAAGAGAATCATGATTTAAATTTTGGAAATAACCCATGTAGACGGTAGGCTTCCTGAGTTTTGTTAGCACAGAACTTACATTTTCCTAGCTCTCCGTACTAAATATATTTATATTCATGAATCTGCTTTGGGAATGTAGGGTCTTGAGGAATGTAGAGTCTAACTCCTGTAACTGGTACAAAAGCTTGGAGAGAAGAAGTTAGGAGGTAATATTTATGGCCCTGGTTTAGCTTCTTGTTGTAAATTAGATATTGGTATTGCTCTCTAGAAGCATATCAAGATGATACTTTTCTGGAGGGTTTTTAATGGTGGATGAGGATGCTGTCTCAATCTTAGGCGTATGCTCTCATTTGAGATATCTTAATATTGATAATTATAATATTTAATGCAATTGAATTTAATATTTGGGTGTAGTGGCTGTAGATAAGCCTTAAATAAAAATGCCATTAAGAGATCCATTGAGATAGATACCATCTATTACCCAGTCAATCTAGTACTCAAACCAAAAAAATACACGAAGAGGCCCAATAAAAAAATGGAGCTAAAAGCACATTGAAGAACCATTTTATCAACACTTCATAGGAAACATCCAATCATCAACCAACCCCACCTGAATTCAAATCAGATGTAGACCAGAAATACTACAAGGGAACCCTCCTTTCTGAGCTATTGAAGAAGCCTTGCAAAGACATGGAGTGAAATGTCCACAGAAAACCTGGAAAATATCTGAGTTTTAATTCCCCGAAGCTTGGCGTACCTGACCACAAAAACTGTACAACAAACCTGTTTTTATCTCTAGTACAAGAAATTCATTAAGTTCCATGTTACTGATCCCTGTAATAGACTAATAATCTCAAACCTAGGTCTTTTTAGATTAGTCAAGAACAGATTGGGGGGGGGGGGTCTAGGTTCTGCAACTAATCTTTTTCAGCTGAGATTTGAATATAAATCAACTGATTCTGTCAAACACTTTCTTCCAGAACAAACAAACTGTATTCATAGCCAGTCATGTAAAAATGCTCTCAGGAGCAATATTCCTTAGCCTGATGGCCTGTAGATATGTTAGAATTGTGAAACTGAAGTTCAAATTTCACTTTTCTTACACATAAGTATGAAGGCTATTGCTTAACACCTTGTAAGCCGCCCTGAGTCTCTGGAGAAGGGCGGCATATAAATAAGAATAATAATAAAAAAAAAACATAGATGATCTAGTCTTCTAGAAATGCTTACCTATGTTTATCCTGATTTTTTATTTGCTTACAATGATAATATTGGAAGCATGTGATTTATTTGAATGTGTTCATAAATATATCAATCAAGGCAGGGGGTGAAATCTAAATTTTTTTGCTACCGGTTCTGTGGGCGTGACTTAATTAGTGGGCGGGCCTTGGTGGTAAGGTGACTGGGTGGGCGTGGCTTGTTGGTCAGGTGGGCGTGGCCAAGTCAATGTCACTTCTTTGCCCCTTTTTAACCTATAAAACACAACACAACACAACTGGCTCACCCACAATGTAAAAGTCCTAGACCCAAAATGGCCCCTGCAACAAGCAGGAAACTCACACAGGCACAAAAAGTCCAAAAAACCAACTTTCACACTTTACACACACACACACAACACAACACAACACAACAGGCTCACCCACAATGTAAAAGCAGCTGTGCAAGACCCAAAATGGCCCCTGCAACAAGCAGGAACCTCACACAGCCACAAAAAGCCCAAAAAACCAACTTTCACACTTTACACACACAACATTTCACATACAGCTTTGTAAGATTTTGTGTGTTTGTGTAGAGTGAAACACTACAGAAACACTGAATCTCAGAAATCTGCACGAATATTATTTTATTTTAATTTATTTTTATTTTTATATAAAAGCAGCTAAATTTAAAACTTCCTAAACTTTAAATGGCTAGGTCTAAAAAAAGAACAACTAAAAAAAACCCCAATTAAGTATTTTTTTTTAAAGCTCCCAAAGGGGAAAAAAACTTACCCAATAGAATAGGGGTCTCCAACCTTGGCAACTTTAAGACTTGTGGACTTCAACTCCCAGAATTCCTCAGCCAGCTGGCTTTCCTTGCCAAGGTTGGAGACCCCTGCAGGTAGGAAGGCGGGCAGGCAGATAGAGCTGCTCACCGATGAGCTTGATTGCAGGCAGGGAGATTCAATTGCTTGCTGATGCAATGGATTTACAGCAAGCGAAGCAAAGGCAGGCATTGCAGGCGGTGCGACCAGCAGCTAAGGTAAGCAAGCTGGGGTGGGGGGGCAACTCAGTTGGGATCGTCAGAGCCATTTAAAAGAAAAAACTTTTTTTCTTTTAAATGGGTCTGACGATCCCAGCTGAGTTGCCTGATTAGCAGGCAACTCAGCTGGGATTGTCAGAGCTTGGCTCATCAGAGCGATTTAAAAGAAAAAAAAAGGCTCTGATGATCGCGCGCCTCAGCTGGGCATGGGGGGCGGGGGGAGGGATTTTTGCTACCGGTTCTCCGAACTGCCTGCTGCCATCACTACCTACTCACCCAAGCTGGGAGCATTTCACCCATGAATCAAGGACAATAAAAGATTCATCATTAGGTTTTTAGTGGGGCCTTCAACCTTAAGTTGCATCTATAACTCCCAGATCAGTCTATTTGACTTGAAAAGCTGTAGCTTTTTGCCTTTATGCTGCACTGCAGGTGGGAAACTTTAGTCTGTGGACTGAATATGTGTGAATTAAATCTGCATGCGTAAATAGAGAATTATGTGGTGGGAACTTCAGATGCAGACAGAAGTAGCTTCAACATGCCTGCTTACAGCCAATTTGGACTTCAAGACAAAATAAATTCTCCACCTGTGCCCTACAGACTAAATGAGTGAGCATATTCCTTAGAAGGGGAAGACAAGTTCTTTCCATAAAAAGTTTGCCCCCCCTGCCCCCAACCCCCCCCCCAGTTCAGTTTGATAAATCAGTCTCCAAGGAAGAGTGTTGCGTCATTTTGCTAAAACCATATGTAAATCACAAGAAATCTTAGTTGGTTTTAACACGGTCTTATCACCAGGAACCACAGTTTTTAAGGGATCTTTCAGATGTAGGCAGAGCAATTACTTAAACCTATCACATACTTTCTCCCCCCCTTACCTCATTTTGACAATTTGGAAAATATATTAGCTTCTGGCTTTCTTTAGGATATCCTACCCCCACAAATGCATTAGGGTTTAAGGCTGTACTTGATTTTGTTGATTTTGGATTTGCAGTGGTGCTAGATTTTGAGAGACTGTTTAATCTGGCAAAGTTCAGGCACTGTGAAAATAAATAACAGAGGAACCTCAAGGATATTGTGCATAGTATAATTCAGTGGCAGGGAGCATGCCTTGATATGAAATATAATTATATACATTGCTATTTATTTAGTTATATCTTTATATCTTGAAGGTCTCAAGCCTAATGAGACTAATGTCAGCCAAAAGCAGAAAGTTTTTTTAAAAATTCAGCACAAAGCAGTGCCATTTCTTCATTTGTCAAAAGGATTTCTGAGTCTAGTTTACTATTTTAAAAATGTAACATATTTTGGTTATATTATAGATAAATATTCAGAAGCATACTAATACAATGATTTCAGAAGACTGGTTTTAGCTTATTCTGTTGCTGAGAGATATGAGTATTAGAATGGGAGGGAAGATGTATGAGGGAAAAGAATCATTCCAAAATGGGGTGTTTAAACTTTGCTAAAAAGTGAATATTAGGTGTACTCCAAGCACTTGTAAATGCTTTTTGTTTAAAGAATCAGTTGAGAAGATTTTTAGCAGTGATGAAATCAGTGACACTTCAAACATGGATGAACTTTTCCTGAAATATATATCAGTTAAAGATAATGTTTTTTCCTGTCCTCTATGGGTTATTCTGCCAGAGTTGAAGAATTGTGAAACATATAGTCTTATCTCCACTCTTAGATTTAGATTAAATGTAAATATTGTTGATTATTTACTTGAAAATGATCCAATTTTGTTAAGACATTTGTTTCTGCCCTGTAACTTTCTGGTATTTGAAGTAGTGTTAAGCTTAGCCCAAAAATGACAGAACAATTCCTCCAGAGTTCAGGTTTTTATTTGGTTACACACAGTAGACAGAATCTCCAGACTAAATATTCACCCTAATGGATATGCCCTGTTATATTTTAGTGGCTAGCCTAATTCTCTTCCTCAGTCTCCTATCCCGGTTCACAGTATGCTACCTCGTCTCATCCCCCTTCTTCTTGGGAAACCTCTGGGTCACTGTAGTCTATTACACCAGCTCCCCCTTTGTAGGCACTATCTTTCAAAGAGTGGGATGCAGATTGGTGGAGAAATGCTTATCAGGTTCAGCAGTTGCAGCAAAACTTCACCAGGCTGTAGACAACATTACTCTATGGACAGTGATGGGATTCAAATACTTTAACAACCTGTTCTCTGCCCTAATGACCGGCTGGGTGGGCGTGGCCATGGTGCATGCGGCCAGGGGGTGTGACAGGCAGCACTCGGCCTCCTGCACCCCTGGGAGCAAAACCAGGCCATGGGGTGGGGCACACTGCCCACGCGCCCCATTTTGGGCCTAGGAGGCCTTCCTGCAGCCTCCTGGGAGTGAAAACGAGTCACGGGAGGATGTGCTGCATCCCCCGTGCCCTGTTTTGGGCCTAGAAGGCCTCCCTGCACTTATCTTGGAGCCAAAATGGGGCACGTGGCGACTCCTGGAAGGGGAGTGGAGGGGTGGGGCCATCCAGCAATTTAACTACTGGTTTGCTTGAACCATCTGAACCGGCTGAATCCCACCACTGGTGTAATCATTAAGAGCAGAAATACTGAATTATTCAGGTTGCTTGATTTTGGAAATGTTCTTGAAGAGACTGTTATACACTGTCTGGATCTATTCTGAATTGAACTGCAAAAATAGCAGTAGTAGCTTTGGCAATACCACACTTGTACCATATATAATATTGACAGCCCTGGCTGTAGCCAATTTTTTTTTAAAGCAACTGAGCTTTAGACAAAAAAAATAGACATCTAAACTTTTAATAAGCAGTAATTTTATAGCTGAAGGACAAAAAGAACAGGCTGAAAAGAGATATTTTTCTTAAAACATTTAGGTTGTACAAATGTTTAATTCTTTCCAGTGTTCATCTCTAGCATTATGGCTGATTTGGGAGAATTATCTCACCCAATAAAGAGTTGGTATGGCGTCTTACATCTTTTTTAGATGAGCAGCCTGTTTGATCCCAAATCTGTACAATATACATGTCAATGAAGTTGTGAATGTTTCCAAGTTGTCTCTATATTTTTCAAATCTATGCTAGTTTTCACAGTGCTGTAAATGTAGGCACTCATATATTATTATAACTCTAAAACTTCCAAACTGGTTTATGCATGAAAATCTTTTAAGTCTGCTCATTGCCATAGATTTCTTAGATTTTGGAAACATGGATGTCAACTTGCCAAATATTATATGCATGGAAAATCTACACATTTGCCCAGTGGTGATATCCAAATCTTTTTATTACTAGTTCTGTGGGTGTGGCTTGGTGGATGTGGTGTGGCTTGGTGGGCATGGCAGGGGAAGGATACTGCAAAATTTCCATTCCCACCCCACTCCAGGGAAAAGATATTGCAAATCTCCATTCCCACCCCACTTTGGGGCCAGCCAGAGGTGGTATTTGCTGGTTCTCTGAACTGCTCAAAATTTCCGTTACTGGTTCTCCAGAACCTGACAGAACCTGCTGGATTTCACCCCTGCATTTGCCCCATATGAGGATATATGTAGCCTGTATATATCAGTAGCAACCTCCCTACTGCTTCAAGAACAGGTCAACAAGAGGATCAAAGAATCCCATACCCAACAAACTTATTGATGCTAGGGATGCTGAGGTTTCTATATCTATGACAAAGAACATCTGATATGTTGTGTGGAAAGATAAGAAGGAAAGTGGGATAACAACTAACCAGTCATAGTCCCTTTATTCAATCAAACATTTCCATTGCAGCCTGGGGCTGACCATGGAACATTGTAGACCATTCCTGCCTGAAGTAGGAAAGTAATAAATCAGCTCAAATCCCTCTATTGCAGCCAATAAACTGGAATGGCTTGTTTGCTCCCGAAGCAGAAAGCCTCCAGTATAAATAGCAGATGCAAGTTGATTGGAAGATTAGATTGCTTTAGCCTGTGTGAGTGATGAATATTCTTTGTGGAAGAGAGTGGGGAAAAAGAATTTACGCAAGAATTTAGTTTTTATTGAGTTGAGGAGGAACTCATTGAAAAGATTCATGATATGACCCCCCATCAGCCAAGCCACACATCAACGCTCCCCTTTCATCCATAGTGCAGGCAAAAGCTCTCCATACCCATTTGCAAGGTTATAAAAAAAGTACTTAGAACCTTTTCATCCTATGCACAGTAAGCTGAAATTGAATAAACTGCAGCCAGGCGATACTGGCATATCAGTCAGGAAGCAAGATCCTCTGAAAGATGTGGAAATCTCCTAAATCTTGTTTCCTCACACCAGACCTCTCATTTAAAATCCCAACACCAGACCTCTCATAAAATTCCCCATCAAAGAAGAGATTTACATATCTAAGATCAACAGACCCCACAGGGTGAGAAACAAATTTCCAGATTTCACATACCTCAATTTACACATGTAACATATCTCACAATCAAAGCCCATTTTTACTATAAATATTACTACTCTCAGTGTTCACCCTCACATCCTGGACATAAATTATTTCAACTTCTACCCTCAAAATAATGCTATAGGGCACTGCACACCAGAACAACTAGACACAAGGACAGTTTTTTCCCGAATGCTATCACTCTGCTTAACTAATTCCCACAACACTGTCAAATAATTTACTAAGACTGTATATTATTATTATTATTATTATTATTATTATTATTATTATTCTCTTCGTTACTAGTATCTATCTCTTCCCATTTATTACTATAACCATGTTGCTTGTATCTTTCAATTTATATTGTTTTTGTTTCCTAGTACGATTTGATAGCTTATTAGTAACCTTGACTATCACTAAGTGTTGTATCTTTTTATTCTTGATGAATGTATTTTATTCTCCTTATGTTCACCGAAAGCATATATACCTAAGAGAAATACCTTGTGTGTCCAATCACACTTGGCCAGTAAAGAATTCTATTCTATTCTATTCTATTCTATTCTATTCTATTCTATTCTATTCTATTCTATTCTATTCTATTCTATTCTATTCTATTCCATTCCATTCCATTCCATTCCATTCCATTCCATTCCATTCCAT
>WNWU01000050.1:1719975-1754952 GCA_012654045.1 Ptyas mucosa
ATTCCATTCCATTCCATTCCATTCCATTCCATTCCATTCCATTCCATTCCATTCCATTCCATTCTTAGCTTGTAGCCTACCTTTTGATTGCACATTATGCTGTTGAAATAAACTCTGCCTCTGCTTCAAGCAACTTGTCTTGTATGTTCAATGGGGAAAGATCTAGATTCGAACCCAGGATTTTCTTCCAACATCTGCCTTCACACTTTTGATGACTTAATTAAATATGCCAAAACTGAATGCAAGTTTAGGATGGCTTCCCATCAAAATAAAACAATATATTTAAATAAAATAGTGTTTGACTGCAGCTCCAACAACATTAAATGCAATACTGTAAAGTCTTTTCTAAAATAATAGTTGAAAAGAACATGATTTAATATCAATTGGAAAAATTAAGGGATATTTAACGTGTCTTTTTTAATGGGTTAAATAAAATATACAAGCAAAGTTTGAAAAGCAAAACAATAAAAGATATTTTTTAAAAATATAAAAATGGCAATCCCCTTTCTTTACGTGTCTCTTCAACTCCCCGTCTAACTACTTATTTATTTATTTAATAAACATTTATACCACCCATCTCCCCTACAAGGTGACTCTAGGCGGCTTATAAATTACACAAACAAATGAAAAATAGTTAAAATATTAAAATAAACTGACATTAAAATATTATTAAAAACTGTGCTTATTGCTACTTGGATATTTTTAGACTGTACTTCAGACAATATTACTCATATTTATTTGGATCATTTTAAGTGTTGCTATCATTATTATTACTATTAAAATAGGTTTTTTTCCTTCAAAAAACATATTCCAGCTGTGTTAGTTTGCCTTGTTGTTTAAGCATTATTCTCAATCAAGAGGAATAGAATAACATAAGAAAGCTGTACTCATGGGATCCATTTGAAAAAGTATTTATACTATGCAAGGATTCAAAAGCAGATTAGACCATCACAAAGGGTTCTAAATTTGAGACACATAATTTTGCTGTGTGTCCTGGTCCTTTGGATTTAGGAATAAAAGTTAAATCTTTTCCATTAAAATAGAAAATAGAAAAAGCAAGCAGCAGTTATGATTGTTTCTTGATTCATTGCTGCTGATGTTAACTGATTTACCAACTGGGTATAAAAATCCTTAAGTTTGTCGGATGAAATGTGTTGTGTTGCTAATATAATACATTCTTATTTCTGCCCTGCACTCTTTAATTCTGTATATTAAATATACTGTAAATGTCTATTTATGAAAGTGGAGGGAATCTGCAAAACTTGTCGCAGAGTTTTAAATTGAAAGCATATGTCAAATTACATTCAAATGTCATAATTTTGTATTGCATATTTGTCTAAGCAATAATTGACCACAGACCACTTAGATTTTAGGCTTTCTGTCTTGTTTTTCATTAAAATTCCCTTCTCCAGCTCCATATTACCTCATTCCCTGTCTCATTGCAGACTGAACATCATACAAATGCTTTCTGCATTTCCAAGAGTGAAGAATTGCGCCTTCCACTCTTTTTTTCAGCCTATTATGCTTTTCCTAATGCCTATTTTGTAACAAAACAAACAGTGATAGAAACTTAATGAGAAAGCTCCATTTCATGACGAGCTTATTTGTCATTTTTAAGAGCAGCAACCGCTGATGGAAGGAATTCACTGTTCACTAGCAATGGCATCACATTTCTGGAATCTGATCAGTTAATGTGACTTATGCAAGAATCCATGTTTCTCATTGCCTGGAATCTTAGCTTGAATCAAAATGAGTAGCACTAGTATTGACTCTGATTGCACTTCCTTTGCTTTGGATCTTAAAGTGGCAAAGTAAACTTGGATGGATGGTACAATTGATTATAATGTTTCCTCTTTTAGTAGCTTCTAGCAGCTTTGGAAGTATTGAGTTTTCCTGGACAGATTCTGTTAGTTTCAGATATCCACACACAAGTTTCTGAAACTTCTTTCAGGTGTAAACCACCCTCTACCCCATGTATTTTGTATGTCTGTGATTTCTGCTTGAAACCTCTGGTTTTTATGTTAAAGAAGGGTAAAAAAAAGGTTATACCAAGGTTTTAGAAATGTAGATTTACCCTAGAAGCATTTGAAATGTGGATTTATAGATGGCTGTTACATATAATCTGGGTTAACAAAATCACAAATGAGGAGGTGATAAGCCACCTGGGAAAGCAAAGGGAAATAATCAAAGCCGTTAAAAAGCAAAAGTTAGAATATTTTGGACATGTGATGCGACACCCAGAAAAATAGGGCATCCTTCACTTAATCCTCCAAGAAAAGATTGAAGGCAAATGAGGTCCAGGCAGAAGAAGAACATCATGGCTTCAAAACCTAAGGGACTGATTTGGACAAAACTTAGCAGCACTTTTTCATATGCCTGTTGACAAAAATAGGATTGCCAACATGATCGCGAACGTCCGATGACGGATATGGCACAAGAAGACGAAGAAGATTTATACTTGTTTATATGGTTAATTGAAAAAAAGAAGACTTGCACTGCCTTATTGGAGAGAGAAATTGATTGAGTGAGTGAGTGAGTGATGAATGCATGAATGCATGAATATTTTCTTGGCTTTCTTCAAATATGTAATGTCATTTATTAGAACTTTCAATTCACCTCTAGGCTCTGATCTTTATGAAACACACAGAAGCTCACCTTAGTTTTTAGTAAATTTTATTGTTACTATAGTCATTCTCTCTCTCTCTCTCTCTCTCTCTCACACACACACACACACACACACACACACACACCATGGAATGTACACCATGGAAAATAGAAACATTGAATTATTTTGTAGTTCATACCAAATAATGGGTTACCTTGTGTAACTCAGTTTCTAGAAACCATCCTACTTTTACAATATATATCTAATAAAACAATGCAGAGTGCCAGTTTATCCACAGAGTATGTTAAAAAAAAAAGCAGGCAGAATTTTGATCACACCATTGCAACCACTGTTTTGACTTTTTATAAAATCGCACTCTGTGAACACTCCTACAACATAACTGCAAGCAAAGAGTGCCAATGTAATACATATCTGCAAGACTTTAAAGTAGCCCTGCCATTTTTCAAAACTGTAAGAATTTTGGAAACAAAATCCGAAGATGGTGTCTCTCTATTATTTCATAATGATAGCCTTTATGCAAGATAACTGTGTTTACTTAAATGTTAAAAATACAGAAAAATCTTTGATGGACTTAAATCTGGATCTCACTGGTCTTATTTTCTTATATTACACTGGCTCTTTTTTGACCCATGGGCATGTATGTTGAAGCTAGCTGTTGGATGATTGTTGAAGAGTTCATTCATGGTACAAAAGAACCATGATTTGGCATGCATCTAATATATTTGATTATGGAATAAGTTCTGGATCTATTTATTTTTCCAGGTACTGAAATGGGTAGAAGAAGCAGTGCAAGCTTCCAAAGTTCATCTATTGTCTACAGACCATTTAACTTCAGGAAGAAGCTTTTGGCAGATCCCTTTTGATCCTAGTCTGAAAGAAGTTACAGTGTCACTAAGTGGTCCTTCTCCAGAAATTGAAGTTCATAACCCTTTGGGTGAGCTATTAGTCTATTTCTTTTTATGAGCAAAGCCAGGTATGACTTATTTTCAGTACCTTCCTGGGTTTGTTATGCAAGCATTACAAGTTTATGGAGTAGATATGATTGGCCTCTACCATTGGATGACTCTAACTCAACTTCTTGAAGTATTTTATGGGATTTTTTTTGTAAATATACCTCTTCTACTTTAAAAAAAATCCCTGAGATTAAAGCATAAGAACATTAACAGTAGGATACCAGAATGGCAAATCCAAAATTAATAAATTAGAAGGGAGATCAAGGGTATTCAAAAGTAGAAATGACAGTAAGGTAGGCAAGCATTCCCAATGGTTTAAATATGACTTAGGCATGTTTTAGGCATTTTGAGTTTTCTACAACAGGCAACATTGGAATCTCAGAAGAAGATCTGTGACTTGCTTTCTCATTTTCCATCTGAAGATCACAAAATTGATTTTAGTGGTATTTATACTGAGTGCTACTGTCTACCCAATTCATATAAATATTGACCAGGGGAATGATTTCTATATTTCAATTTAATTCCAGAATTTAAGTTAGCAGGAAAACAACAGCAATAGATTCACTTCTCTTGCAACCCATGAACAAAGCTAACACCAGTAAAAGTATACCACACTATGTACCCATTGAGTTTTCTTTTCATTGCCCATATAGAGTACACATTTCCTGCATTTGACAATCTGCTGGCAAATAATAATGTCAGCAAATTACATTACCCATAAATTTTTGGATAACTGAGGAATGACTGCTGGTAGTCTAAATGATGAAAAAAAGAGGTTAGCCTTCAAAAAAACACAGCTATATCCGAGATCTTACATAATGGAAGAGATATTCCAAAAAGTATCAGCACTTCTAGTCATTTAGGAGCTTACGTGTTATCAAATATATCTCAAAATAGGGAAACAGGTAGCTAATGAAGAAACTGAGAACAGTAATGTCCTTGTGAAATCTCCAAGGATAGCCCAATGAAGAATCTTTTTAGATATGAAATTACTGAGAAATGGATCACTATGGTCAGTGGTGGGATTCAAGTAATTTAACAACTGGTTCTCTTCCCTAATGATTTCTTCCAACAACCAGTTCGCCAAACTGCTCAGAAAGTTAACAACCGGTTCTCCCGAAGTGGTGCAAACTGGCTGAATCCCTCCATTGACTTGGTAAATCTGGGACAATTAAGTGAGTGCTACAGAAGACAAACCAACCAGAGCTGAAAGTAGACTTATTGTCCAGTGAGAAATTGAACCTGAACTATCCTCAATTTACAAATTTCCCTTTTCAAAGGATCACAAATCTATCTAACATAGATGGTTTTCCTATGATCCCCAACCCCTGTTATGAACCAGACCGCATAACTGGAGGTGAATGGTGGTTGAGTGAGCAAAACTGAAAAAATTCTCCTCCCAGTCTGTGGAAAAATTGTCTTCCATGAAACTGGCCCTTGGTTCCAAAAAAGTTGGGGACCGTTGTTTTCTTAATTGCTTATCCTGGGATTAGCCCATTAATTATACCACTAATTTATCATGATTAAATTTAAATCTGTTTCTGCTTGCAGACTTTAATCCAATCCAGCACTGACTCACTTGATTAAAATACAGTCTTAGCCATAGACAAATCTCCACAAACCCACTGTTTTCTGCGAACACCCTTATTAAGCAATTTAACTTAATGCCAGTTAAATTCACTCCATATATGAATGAATGCATGATTCAAATAGAATATATATGTTTGTAACGTAACACTGTTTGTGGTAAAGTTGCAGAAAGACAAAATTATTTCCTGCTGCATAGAACATAGTCCAGATGTGAGAATTACTGAAATAACTAATAAAAATATACATTTTTTGCCTGTGCTGTAGGTAAACTTGTAAAGAAAGGATCTGGCTTGAATGAATTACTAAATATTGAAAATTCTGCTAAAGTAGTGAACATAAAAGATCCAGTACCAGGAACATGGACCATTCAGGTAACCTTAATGAAATAATACTGCAGTTTATTTTCCACTACCTGGAGTTTTATAGAAAATGTATGTCAAAAAGTTTTGTTTTATAAAATAAAAATAAATAAATAAATAAATAAAAATTTTATTCCCCTGTTACTCAAGGTAAAGGATTTATTTATAGTATTTTCAGGCTTAATGCTAAACATAGATGGTTTTCCAAAATTCATATTTGAATCCATCCATTGGTCTGTTGCAAATGGTGGCTATCTTGATAAGTGTCTTCAGTAAACTCCAGTTGTATCTTGATTTTCATGGCCCAATAGGGTTAAAAGCAAGATATTATGGCTCTGAAAAGTGGTAGGTACTTCACAGTTTACTTGCTTTCAGTACGCCAAGAGCATAAACCAGTGGTGAAATCCAATTTTTTTACTACCAGTTCTGTGGACGTGGCTTGGTGGGCATGGCTTGGTGGGTGTGGCAGGGGAAGGATACTGCAAAATCCCCATTCCCTCCCCACTCCTGGGGGAAGGATATTGCAAAATCTCCATTCCCACTCCACTCGGGCCAGCCAGAGGTGGTATTTGCCAGTTCTGTGAACTGCTCAAAATTTCCACTACCGGTTCTCCAGAACCTGTCAGAACCTGCTGGATTTCACCCCTGGCATAAACAATAAATAATCAAATTAATGTATGCGTCTGGCAAGAAGATAAAGATATTCATCTTAAGCAAACAAAGGAATTTTGATTCCATGCTTTTTATATTTCTTCTTGATTCCATGCCTTTTTGGTTTCTTTGGACAAAGTAAAACATACATGTGGTCTGTCACCAACCAATGAAGTGAAATAAATGTCCAAAATATGTGCATTGAACATACCACTAATGTATGTTTTACAAATGAGATATTCTCAGCTTTGCACTGCTGTCAGTGCACAGTCTCCTCCAGAGGATAATTGTAGTTGGTGTTGATAATCCAAAAGCGTAGTGCAGGCATGACAAACTTATTCCACACTTCACTGCTGTCTTTTCTTGTTAAAATACTTGGCTTCCCAAGCTAATGTTTATACACTGTAATTATATATAAATGGCAATGTTGCTGAGCTATGTCTCTCGGTCTCTACATGCATTGCTCTCAAAATGGAAAACACCCCTGAAAAACATAGTCAATTCCACAGGATAATAAAATGTATATCTGGAGAATACTGAGTGAATTTAAGAAATTTACAAGTTGGATTTACCCAAAGAAATACAAATACAACTTAAAGAGAAGCTACATAGGTGGTACTCATTTTATCTACTCATTGGAGGTAAATGTATTAGTGGACTATTGTTGTTTTTGTTCAGTTGCTAAGTTGTGTTGTACTCTTTGCAACCACATGGATCACAGCATGCCAGGGGCCCCTGTCCTCCACTGTCTTTGGGATTTGCTCAAATTCATGTTCATTACATCAATGGCACTCTCTAACCATCTCACCCTCTGCCGTCTCCTACTCCTTTTGCATTCAGTTTTTTCCAACATCAAGGTCTTTTCCAATGAGTCCTTTTTTCTCATTTGGTGACCAAAGTATTTGAGTTTCAGCTTTAGTATCTGTCCTTCTAAAGCTGTTCTAAAAGAACAGTCAGGATTGATTTTCTTTAGGATGACTTCCAAGGGATTCTTAAGAGTCTTTTCTAACACCACAATTGTTAGTGGACTATACAATATATCTTTCCCCTTTAACTGTGACTGCAGTATATCCCAGCAATGGTCAAATCTAGATTTAGTGAAATCTAAACTAGGCCCTCTTTTGAAATGAAGGTTCTTGATTTGTTAACTACAGTCACAACTCGATGTGGAGATGGATCAGGAGCCTGACGCTTTTCAGACTGACATATTTATTCAAAGGAATCAACTCACAAAAGCTTCTGCCTTTTAATAAAATGTGTGAATCTGAAATGGTGCTACTAGACTCTTTCTGATTTTTGGTTTCCATAGGCTAATAGGGCTCCTCCCCTACAACGAACACAGTATGTAGATATGTTTTTGTTAAATTTTGATGTTCTGTGAGTTAGCAGTGAAATTGGTGAAGAGTTCTGATATATGGATCCAGTTCTTTGCTGTGAGGCAAATTAAAAAAGGGACTTTGCTCTTATTAAAGAAGAAAAAAGAGGCAGGAAGCAACTGGGAGTAGCAGTGTACAAAAACCTGGGATTTAAGAGGGAGAGATTCTTCATTTACCTACCACAATTGGGACTAGTAATTCTGTTGTTAAGTGACATGGTCATTAAGCAAAACATCATGTGACTGCTAGGGACATATGACTTCACCTCTGCCATGGTAATTAAGCAAGACATATGACTGCAACTTGCAATTTTGCTGTGGGCTTTTCCACTGACTTTGCTTGTTGGAAGCCAGCTGTGAAGCTTGCAAATGATGATCATATTTGCTGTAAAGCTTGCGAATGATGCTGATTGCAGAATGCCTGAATCTCTAGCATGTTTCCACTGGGATGCTACAATGGTCATAAGTGCAAGGACTGGTTGTAAAGCAATGCTGTTGTATCTTTCAATGGTGGCTAAACAGGGCTGTCTTTAAGCGAGGTCTATATTTAAAACAGATTTTAAAAAAATGATTCATCCTGGAATAATGGTAATGGTATGTGGGAATGGCCTTGGGATACAGGAGGAATTGCTGCAGATGAGGCAATGGTCAAATAAGAAGCAGCTGAGCCCGCAGATAGATTGGGGAAATGGCAACCATCTCAGAAGTGACCCTCTCTAGTTTCTTGGACTGTAAAGGTGATGGGGGAAAAGATGTACTTTCAGACTTGCAAGATTCTGTTAATGTAAACTTACACTAAAACTAGAGCTAATATTCCCAGCTGGGCTTCTTATCTGGAGTATCTTGAAGAGTTGACAATTAGGTTGACAATTAGGCTCTCCTGTCTACGCAAGATAACACAATTCAGTTTGTTGCAACCATTCTTAGACTATAATTTTTTCTTTACAAATAGAAGGTTGCCGGTTTAAAACAAGCAGAACCTTTACTTCTCCTAAAATACTCCTCCAACAAACTAATTATGGGCTTTTGGAAGCTGTGGTAATACTTCCATTAGCTACAAAAACAATGAAACACTGTGACAGTGGTTTCTTTTTTAATTGAGAAAAAGGAAAAATTGAAAGCTCAGAAAGAAAGAAAAGGGAAAGGAAAGAAAGAAAGAAAAAGGAAGGAAGGAAGGAAGGAAGGTAGGTAGGTGATTTGGTTTTTTCTTGCAGACATTTCATTACCAAACTAGGTAACATCATCAGTGCTAGTAAATAACCAAGCTCAGAGAGCATCAAGGACCCCAAACTTCAACCTGACTACAAATATTCTTTTCTGCCATGTTTTAAGCCAGCAAACATGGCAAGAGTTATAACCACTATGCTTCTGTAACAGTCAGGGTAAGGATAACTACAAAAGAATATTCTACATAACTACAAAGAATATTCTACATAAGAATAAAACAGGGCAGCAAAAAACATTTTTAAAGCTACTTGTTGTGTTGCATGTATGTGTATTTTGATTCTTTCACTTTGTTTATATAAATTATTTAATTTTCTCTATGTATGAAAAGAAGGACTAGGAGTGATAGCAGGGTTCCAATATTTGACGGACTGTCACAGGGAAGAGGGAGCCAACCTATTTTCCAAAGCACCTGAAGGCAGGACAAGAAGCAATGGATGGAAAATAATTAAGAGACAACTAACCTAGAACTAAGGAGAAATTTCCTGGCAGTTAGAACAATTAACCAGTGGAACGACTTGCCTGTAGAAATTGTGGGCCCCACAACACTGGAAGTTTTTAAGAAGAGATCGGACAACCATTTGTCTGAAATGGTATAGGGTTTCCTGTTTGAGCAGGGGTTGGACTAGAAGACCTTCAAGGTCCCTTCCAAGTCTGTCATTCTGTTATATATATTTCTATTTAGAAGGCATCTCACCATCCAAGAAGGAAAACGATTGGCAGTTACTTTCTTGGGACCAAAAGGTGGGAGGGAGTGGAATTGTCCAAGGGAAGAGTGTGGTAATCTGCTGTTTGGACTTTATACTTTGCAAGTCGTTGACAAAATGTTTAGGTACTGACAGACTGAAGACAGCATTAGCACAGGACAGGAATATCCTAAAAGATAATTGTGGAGAGAATTGGTATTCTATGTTTACAGGCTGTTGTGTTACAGAGACAGGAATGCATAAGGATTAACCTTCATCCCTGTAAATCAGATTACTAAATTAATTTGGTTTTCCTGTTACAAGGTTGACAACTAAAATTTGGAGTAGTAAATCAGATTTGCCAAGATAATTGAACTGTGTCTGTGGACTGATTCACAAATATTACAAAGCCATACGGTGGTTTGTTTAGTTTTGGATTAATCTGTTACATGTATCTGCCCATTATGGCTTTGCACGATCTGTTTGCCAGGATTACTAGCCCAAAGATTCTGGCTGGCCTTGGTGAACAATTTGCAATTTGCAGTTGCCAGAATGATGTCCCTTCTCAAAACTGGCAGCTGGCTTAGAATTTGAGAATGACAATTTCAACAGTTCCCTTGGCCACAAAGAAACAAGCATTCTATTTCTTTACCCTGAACTGTTTTCACTACTAAATACAACTTTATTTTCCTTTTGGTTTGTTGGTAATTAAATGGCATGCCCTGATTTAAAAAAAGAAAGTTGCTTAAGTACTTTAATCTTGTTATAAATTGCCTGTGCATATATTGTGTCAACCTGTAAAAGAGATCAGTTGTTGGCATATTTGCCCAGCTGACACTTAGCAGCTAATTATCACTTGATAGCAGGAGTTATTTTGGCAGTCAAAAAAGAAAGAAATCATTTTTGCTAATCCATTGATCTTGACAGGAACTTGCCTTTGCCAAAACACCCTTGGTGTGATGATTTTACAGAGGCAAAAGGTTAAGTAACAGAAATAAATAGCAGCCTTTCCAATGAAGACAGACAGATTTGTCTGACTGGATTGTCTAAACATTAATTTTATGGAAAACATCTTTCTTTTAATATTTTTGCTATATACCACTTTTGTTAGACAAAATAGATTTGGTAGCTGTGAATCCATGTACACTTTCAAATTTGATAGGTTTTATTTTTTTTCCTGTGAAGAATATTTGTAGATTCCCGTGAAGAAGTTTGTAGATTCTCCATTCATTTTAGTAATTTTAACTGCATGTTAATTATTTATTTGCTTGCAGTTTCTCTGTTTTTAGCAGTGATTCTTTTCCTTCATTTGAGGCCACTTCTAATCTGTGTTAGTAGCTGGGTCATCATGTGGATTGAGACTTGGATTGCATCAAAATAAAAGAGTACCAAAAATAAAATGAATGAAAAGATGGATGAAGAATGACTACATCCACAATAAAAAAATAAGTATCTAAACATGATCCAATCCAATCCAATCTAATCCAATCCACATATACAGTAGTGGCCAAAATTGTGGAAACCTTTTGGGAAAGGTTTCCACAATTTTGGAATTTTTGAGGTTTGATGGCTAATAACACCACTTTTTTTGGAGTAGTACCATAAAATTGGAATGGAAAGATCAATGGAAAGATAATTTAATCAAATATGTAATGCTTTTCAACCTTTGTTTGACAGATAAAAGTGTTTTTTTTCATGGAATTCCAGATTTTAGGCCAAATTCCTGCAGTCTGTGCTGAACAATCCTTGTACTCTACTTCACATTGCATTGCACCATTTCATCTTGTATACATCTAGATGATTTTCTTCTGTCACGTAGCACAGTCTCTTAATTCTTCTATTGTCACTTGCTGTTGTGCACCTTTTCCTGCCTTTACCAGTGTAGTTTTGTAGTGACCGAGTCTCCTTATACTTTTTCAAAAACTTAAAAATGCTACCTTTGGTTATGTTTCCACCAATTTTTCTTCTAATTTCTTTATAACTGTAGCCTTGTTCACTTAATAATACTATTTTACATTGCTTTCTGGGCGACCAATCAACTCTTTGCACCATTACTTTAATTTTATTATGTTTTACAACCTCACTAAATGAAAGAACACAAAAAACCCCAACCAACTTGATAGTGATCACATAATACACTGACAACTGTCCTTCTCTCAGCTTCAATACATGACATCAATAACTGAATCCTACTGTGATCTAATTGGCTCATTGTCAAAACAAGATGGCACCTGATTGGCTCTCTAAACACTCATGCTCATTGGCTACAATCAGATGAAGGAAAGCTACCTGATATCAACCTAAGCAAGTTGTGCTTCCTTTTTCTGGTTATTTGGTTATAACTTTTCATAGAATATAGATAGTTGAACAAACTTGTTGCATTACATTCTTGATTAAATTATCTTTCTATTGATATATAATTTTATGGTACTACTAAAAAAAAGTAGTGTTATTAGCCATCAAACTTCAAAAATACACTTTTCCCGAAAGGTTTCCACAATTTTGGCCACTACTGTAGGAGCTCCCCTACCAATGCTCCCTTAACAGCTAAGTTTGCAGTTGTCCTAAGATTTAAATATGATATGTGTTGGCAGTGAACAGCATGTAAATAAGTGAATATGGGATGCTCAAGAAAAAGAAAGTACATTGTTTCAATGGAATTTCCTTACATGCTAGAACTATAAACTAAACTTATAATAACATTTTGTGGAACACAAACCTTCATACTATGACATTGGAATAGCTTCATCAATATTTTTGTAGACATCAAGTAGTGGACGACACTCTATTCGTATCACTGGACTTAGCAATATTGACTTCAGAGCTGGATTTTCCAGGAAGCCTACACTAGACTTCAAAATGACTTCTACCAGGCCAGTACAAGGTTAGTTGCTATTTTTAGCTTGCATTTGAGTGGTATTTACCTTACAGAACTGTTGCTTATTTAAGTTATTACTGAAAGGCCTACTTTCCTTATTCAGTAGAGCATACAAATAGATATGCTGATAAATGTTTTGTTTTATTTTCTGCAATGGAATAGGTTCAATTTTGAGAACAATCTTGACTTGATCTTGTAAATGGCTATAGATTATTTTTCTGCTTTAAAATGTCTATAACTATTACCTATTTCCTTTGGTTGTAACTAATGGTGAATAGTTCTAATAATGCTTATTAGAACTCAGTCAAGCTGAATATTGTGGCTTTAGAATTCAAATGTTGACTTCAGTATGTCTTTTCTAAGACCTTGAAGTTACACTGAGTTGTGTTCTTCTGATAATGGAATGATATTTCCCAGCATGGTTTAATGCTATAAAAATTAGCCAAACAAATGGAAAATTAGATTTTTTAAAATAATAAATGAATGCAAAATAAAGCCAGAAAAGATAGCTAGCTAGCTAGCTAGATGATAGATAGATAGATAGATAGACAGACAGACAGACAGACAGACAGACTGACTGACTGACTGACTGACTTTTCCTAGAGAAATCAGCTTAAATAGTACTACTGAGCCTTCTGAAAGTTCCTTCAACTATAGGAATGAAGGTTAAGGTATTTAATGAAATATAAAAGTAAAGTCACATTTGAGTTAAGGTCAACTTTTGTTGACTGCATGGACATGTTTCCTCCCAAATCAAGAGGGCTATGTTTTGCCATATGGCTGTCTTTTTATTTATCTTTTATTTCGTCTACTAAATGGTCAACTTCCAGTGCTGAAAGTCAATGTTTTGGTGTTGGGGGAACAAGGACTTTAAAAGGATGGGTTTGTAATGCAAAATGGACATGTATTGTTACATGCAGCTTGATGGGCTTGTACTTACCTATTGAAGTTTTAGAAGGGTGGTTAAGAATATTCTTTCTTTTGTTTAACTTCATTTAAGTCTATTCTGTTTTTTGTGTCATTCCTGTCTCAAAAAACCCCGGAATATATTGTGATTAATTTTTAGCAAATCTGCCATTAACATTCAGCAATATAGTCGGAATAGGTTATATGAAGCAAAATAGAAATGTAGGATAGAGATTCCAGATTTCCCATTCTGTTTTAGAGCAACTAAAATATATCAAGTTCTTCCAGGGACAAAACAGAAGATTATGTTGCCTAAGAAAAAATGAAAAATGAATGATTGCTGTAATTTTTAATTTGCATTTGGTCCACAGGGATACCTACCTTCATTCTGCTCAATACTACAGGAATCCATCTTCCAGCTAGAGTAGATCATTTAGAACTGCTAAGTATTGCTGGAGACCCTCTCAAGACTGTTCCTGTAAAACCCTTTCCTGAAAGGAATCCTTATGGAATCTGGAATATCTCTGAATTTATTCCACCAAATGAAGCCTTCTTCCTTAAAATAACTGGCTACGACAAAGAAGATTACCTCTTTCAGAGAGTTTCAAGTGTTTCATTTTCTAATATTATTCCTGGTAACTATTTTAAGTCATATCTGATTTGGGGTTCTTTAGTTGCATTTATCTTAATACTTTAGCTTTATAGGAAGATGATAGATAGAATGCTGCACATAAGCACATTCTGCCTTTCTAAAGCCCCCAACCCTTTGAGTTTCCCTCTGGCTTGACTGCCCAGGCAAACTTTGGAGCCTTCTCTTGCCCTGCTCTTCATCCCGGAGGGCCACGCATTCCCCCCCCCCAATCCTCCATACAAACCGCCTCCCCGTTTCTGCAAAGGCAGAGCCTTCCCCTTGCAGGGTGATCCAAAGAGGGGAGGGAGATGCTGCTGAAAAAGCCGCCTTCCATCTGGGCCTCCTCCTTTAGCCAAATGTGCCCAGCCTTGCTTGCCCTTTCCTCAAATGGGCTATGCATGGGGCGCTTGGAGAGAGAGCGAACAAGACAGCTCTCCATCCTCTGTTTGTGTGTGTGTGTGTGTGAGGGAGGGAGGGAGGGAGGAAGGGAGCGATCTGAAGTCTAGGCATCCAAACTTCTGGCAGCGGCAAGGGCAGTTCTGAGCAGCCAGCTTCACCTGACCTACTCCCTGAGTCTCACCATTCTCCTCACCCCCACCCCACTCAAGCAGCAGCTTCCCTGCTGAGCCCCAGCAAGCTATGCATCCATGGTGCCGCACCAGCATCCTGAGAGAAGCAGAAAAGGTCATCGCTTGCAAGCAGACAAGCAGAGGTAGCAAGCGTATGCTGTGCTGTGGGAAAAATGAGAGATCCTGTTGTCCCGCAGAGCCTGCCACTGCTTGAGTGCGGTGGGGGGATGAGGAAAACGATGAGACTCAGGGAGTAGGTCAGGTGGAGCTGGCTGACTGAGGGCTGGTCAGAAGCCACCCGCGCCACTGCCAAAAGTTTGGGTGCCTCAGCTTCAGATCGCTCACACACACACACACACACACACACACACACACACACACACACACACACAAACACACACACAGAGAGAGAGAGGTTGGAGAGCTCTCTTGCTTGCTCTCTCTCCAAACACCCCATGCACAGCCCATTTGAGGAAAAGGCACACAGGGCTGGGTATGTTTGGCTGCAGAAGGAGGCAGAGCACAGTGGGGTTGTTTTGTTCACCGAGGTGGTACTTCGGATAGGAAGGTGGACGTCTGCAGCTGACAACTATAATGAATATGTCCACCTGCCCTCCTGAACACCACTGCGGTGAACAAAACAACTCCATTGCTATGGATGCATAGCTTGTCGGGGCTGAGCAGGGAAGCTGCTGCTTGGGGGGGGGGGGCGAGTAAGCTGCTAGCTCCTTCCCCGCAGCCCTGCCATGCTTGCCTGCTTTCCACGTGGGCTTCTGCTTGCCTGCCTTCGCAAGGTGGCCACCGGGATGCCAGGAAGGCAGCATGGAAGGCAGGCAAGCATGGCAGGACTGTGGGCCGTGGACCGGTTTGCGGCGTGGCCAGCTAGTCATTGCTCCTGGTTCGGCGAACTAGCCTCAATCTCCGTTACCTACTTACCCGAGCTGGCCCGAACCGGGAGTACTTCACCCCTGATGTGTATGTGTATGTGTATGTGTATGTGTATGTACATGTACATGTACATGTACATGTACATGTACATTTACAAGGCAAGCCTTTATAAAAATAACCACTTTGACATTTTTTTCACTAGATGCCCCAAAAGTCAGCATGCCCAAGAAAACCCCAGGATATTATTTGCAGCCAAGTCATATTTCTTGTCACATAGCCAGCCTCATACCTTTTACTGCTCACTTTAGAAGAAATGGAGTTAAACTGGGAATGGATCAGTTTTCCAAGTAAGTAATCTTTCCTAAATTTAATTGAAGAGGTAATAGAAGACAGAAGTTGCCTTCATTATGCAAGGGTAAAATTAGGGTGAAACTTTGGTGCTCATATTGTGCAAAATAGCTGGACTAGGAATAATGTGAACTGAAGGATGCAGGAAACATGCAGGAAGAAAATATGTTTTTAAGGCAATAGAGAATTTTAAGGCATTAGAAAATGAGAATTGCTCATTCTCAGAGTAATATAGTACAGATATATTTAATAAATATTTTGACATATATTATTAGCCTAATTAATACAGTAAGATTGATGTAACTAGCAAAATATGTAAACATGATTTAAATCAGTGATGGGTTTCAAATTTTTTTATTTCCGGTTCTGTGAGTGTGGCTTGGTGGACATGGCATGGCTTGGTGAGCGTGGTTTGGTGGGCATGGCAGGGGAAAGATACTGTAAAATCTCCATTCCCACCCCACTCCAGGGGGAGGTTACTGCAAAATCCCCATTTCCTCCTGATCAGCTGGGACTTGGGAGGCAGAGAATAGATGTGGGCCGGGCCAGTCAGAATTTTTACTACCGGTTCTCCGAACTACTCAAAATTTCCGCTACTGGTTCTCTAGAACTGGTCAGAACCTGCTGAAACCCACCTCTGATTTAAATCCATAAATTCTTATATATTGCTGTAAAGCCAATTTAGCAAAAGGAGGGGCTTTTTCAATGTTCTATGTATTTCTGAGAATTTTGTAGAATTTTGTAGTATACCTCTTTGCTGAAAATAATCAGAGTAGATTGTTGAAATTAATGTTATTATTTTCATATTAGTTTTTGGAAAAACTCAAGTTTTTCAGGAGGATTATTGAAGGGTACTTTTGAAAAAAAATAAGGCTGGATTGGCTTTGTTTGCAGCCTAAGGCTGGCCGAAATCATTCTGTTTATCAGGTAGACTAGCAAAAGCCCTACTATCCATCATATCAAAACAAAGATATGAAGTAATGGTCTGTGTGCTTTAGTTCAGGATAAATAAAATCCTAGAGCCAACTCTTTCTTTTCCACATAGTAAAAATTAATTGACAAATTATTCAGTTTACTGTCCACTCACAATATCTGAATTCTGCTCCCTGTGATAGCCATCAGACTCTGCTAATAATGGGATGACCTGAAATGACCATTAACCATTACTTCCTCTCTCTCTCCTTAGAATACAACAGCATGGAAGTTAGGTTTTGCACTGGAAGGCACACAGATTGTGTGGATAGCTTATAACTGTTCTCAGAACCTTGTTCTCTATCCTCTGTACACAGGGTGCTCCCAAAATAAGTATGGAAAAGATTTATTAGGTATTTTGAAAATAGTGACCTAATTATATTATGTTCCAATCTGGACTAAGTCAATCATACTTAATGGGATTAAGTCATAACTAATTTGACACACTGATTTCAGTTTGGATTCAGTTCACATTTTTGGTAGGCATTATATGTTCCAAAACAATAGCAATAATTATTCTTTAAGACCCTTTGTCTAAGCAAAGAATCTTTTAACTGCCTTTCATAATACTAAAACATAAAAAAGGAAGCAGAAACAGTTTGAGGGATTTCCTGTGTACTTCCAAAATAAGCAATAGTGTGATTAATTTCCATTATGGCTATTTGTTTAATTAATCAATTAACAATATGGCTGTTGTAATCCAACTATGTAAATTGCTGCCAATTTATTACACAATCTTTTTATGAAACTACATTAAGTCATTCTAGAGACATACTTCCTTGGGTATGTAATTATGCTTTTAAACTCCAGTGATTCAATTGCTTGGGGTTTTTTTTCTTTTGATTATTTTTATGTCTTGTTACATGTTGATTACATTAAATAATAAGATTGCCTGACTGAGAGTTCAATCTAAAATAATGAGATATACCTGGTTGTTCTGTTGCTGCCCCAAAAGTCTGTACTTTTGTATGAATTAAAAATATTAATTTAGTTAATTGAATACATGTTAAATTAAAAAAAATAAATTTTCATAATAAATCAATAAATAATTTTAAAAACAATTCAAGTTCTATATTATGCCAGTTTTTCCTGATTAAATGAAGGCAGAGATAATATTTTAATAGTCTGATCATAATAGTTCCTTCACAAAACTATTTTTATTATTTTCAGTGATTCAGGCCCAATCCAAAAACAATATATAACAGGAGTGTCAGACTGGCCTCCCTTGGGCCAGATGCAGACCACACCTACCACCAGCTCCGCGAATGAGAAAATTGTCACAAAACATCATGTGACAGCAATGTGACATGGCGAATTTTACACCCGTCTTATTATATAAGACAGTCTTTTCCAATCTTATACCTTCCAGATACACTGGAATTCAGTTCTCCAACTGCCATGACATTTTGGATTATGGGAATTGAAGTTAAACATATCTGGCAAATATCAAATTGGAAAAAAAATTGGTGTGAGATCTGGAAAATACTTCATTAGATTTATTTCTTTAGTCTACAAATCAGGAAATGACCAATTGCTTGATTTTTTTTTAAAAAAGCAACACTTCTGATATATTGATATATTCAACATTTATGAGGAATGCATTTTGAAGCAGTTTTTTTTTTAGCATTCATCAAACTAATTTTTTGGGAAACATTTTCATGCAGGAAAGATGGTACAATTCATTAAAATAATAATTAGAGCATGTACTGTATGCTTTTAAATACATGAAGCTACATTGTATTCATAATGTTCTGTGTTTTCAGTGGCATAATCCTGCTGCGTTGCAATTTGTTTTTAATCTTTAATTGGAAACTTTTTTGTTTGCACAATTTAGGACTGTGAATGGTCAGTCCCCTAGAGCTTGTTTAAGTATGAAAGAAGATAGGGCTAAGGAATACATGAAATTGCTGGGGAGTCCAAGCTACATAGAAATAGTAGAAACTCCTTTTGCTTAAATTTGGTTGGACAACAAGTGTCTTGCACTCGATCTACTTCTTCTGTTCCAGTTCCAGTTTTCTGTTTTTGGTATGAATTATGGAGATGGTAGGGAAGCAATGAAGATTTTGCACATGGGATTCTATAGCCAAGGTTATAGAAATTTTCTGTATTTCTGATTTTTTTTCTTGCTGTTATTGTGTTGCAGAGAATCTGCTATTATAAATTGGGAGATTGCCAAAGTATCTCTTTTGGATGAGGGCTATTATGAATGTATCGCTAGCAGTACTGCGGGTACAGGACAAGCAGAGACATTTTTGGATGTATCAGGTTAGCGCCATTTATTATTGCTTCTCACATATATTTATTATAAAACAAGTCAGATTATAATGCATTTTTTACTTGAATTTCTAAGGCCTACTATAAATATGCCTTTGATGTTTTGCCATGTAAATTAAGATGTTTATGTGGGAAAGTGGCATAACCAGTGACTATTCTATATTTTTAATTGGTTTAATTAAACTATATTTTGTAAGCATCTAGAGTTGGCTGGAGTGGGTGATTATAATAAATTTAATGACAACAATAATGGTACTACCACTACTATTTATAATTATGATGACATATTAAGAAACCATTTCTTAGTTCAGTGTAGGGAGGATAGGAGGTATGGATCAAATTAGTTTATTTTGACATTTGCAAAGAACAAATTCTTAAAGCATCTGGATTTCACACAATTTTTCTATGTCTCATTTGGAGTGATCATTTCTCATAATATAACCATAAATAAATTGTCCTCAGAGGTAGGAAACCTATAATCCTAAAACTGTACATAGTTTACATAACTCTTGGATTACTCTACTGTGAACCTTCAACAAATTTCAAAAATAGCCTGCAATCAATTAGTTCCTATGTTTAGCACGTTCAATTTATTTCATCTACCGTATATACTCAAGTATAAGCCAACCCGAATATAAGCCGAGGCCCCCAATTTTACCACAAAAACTGGGAAAACTCATTGACTCGAGTATAAGCCGGGGGTGGGAAATGCAGCGGCTACTGGTAAATTTCAAAATAAAAAAAGACTGGTCAAAAGTGCGAGGACCTGTCAGAAATTTTTTCAGCCCTCTGGGTAGTCCTTTTGTGCATATGGACTACTCAGAGGGCTGGAAAAGTAATTTTTGACTGGTCCTCGCACTTGTGACCAGTCCTCGAACTTACGACTGTCCTCACATTTTACGTTTTTGCCCTATCTTGTCACCATTTCTCTCTCCCCCTCTCTTTCTCATTCTTTCTCTCTCCCCTCTTTCTCTCTCTCTCCCTCACTCTCTCTCTCATTCTCTTTCTCCCCCCTTTCTCTCTCTCTCCCCCACTCTCTCTCATTCTCTCCCCCCCTCTTTCTCTGTTTCTCTCCCACTCTCTCTCTCTCATTCTCTCTTTCATTCTTTGTCTCTTTCTGTGTCTCAGCCCTCGCCACCCCTGATTTCAAGCCCCATAATGCTCAGCCTGCCTAAAGAATGACCCCCTTTGTAGATTCACCCGCCCAACTCCAGTGCCCCTATTCCCCAGCCAACTTGACGTCACTCACTGTGACAGGAGCTGCACATTTTGAAGCTCATTCTGCCTTTCTGAAGCCCCCAATGCTTTGAGTTTCCCTCCACCACCCAAGCAAACATCGGAGCCTTCTCTTGCAAAAGCAAAATCCAGCAGAGAAATGGAATAATGGGGGGGGGGGAGAGGAATGGGAATGGGGAGGAGAGGATGTAATTAGCGGAATCCAGGCACAGAAATGGAAAGACGGGGGGGGGAGGAATGGGAATGGGGAAGAGAAGGTGTAATTAGCAGAATCCAGGCACAGAAATGGAAAAACGGGGGGGTGGGGGAGGAATGGGAATGGGGAGGAGAGGGTGTAATTAGCAGAATCCAGGCACAGAAATGGAAAAACGGGGTAGGGGGAATGGGAACGGAGAGGAGAAGGTGTAAGAAGATGTTTCCTTAGATCACTGACACTCCCAACAATGAGTTTGGTGGAGATGTAAGGAAATGTCTTCCAGCTCTTCAAGATTGACTTTAAGCCGACAGCAAAAGTAGTTGGGGGGGCAACAGGGGCATGTGTGTTTATGTATGTCCCTCCCTCCGCAAGAACTTGGAGGCAGATGCTGCCCCTCTGAGGAAAAGGGGAGGCGGCGAAGCCCTGGCTGTCACCTGGGAGAGGAGAAGGGCACGCTGGGAAGCTCCCTTCCCTACAGCCCAGCGAAGCTTGCCTGCCTTCCACGTGGCCCGGTTCAGGGGCGTGGCCAGCCACCAATTGCTACCAGTAGGGCAAACTTGCCTCAATCTTCGCTACCTACTCGCCCAAGCTGGTCCAAAGCGGGAGCATTTCACCCCTGCCTCCTTGCAACCCCTAAAGCCAAAAAGGGGTGCGGGGGAGGGGCGTGGGGGAGGAGCATGGGGGAGGGGCGCCGCCCCCCCCCCCACACCCGATTTTGGCCTTAGCAAGCCTCTCTGCAACCCCGGGAGCCAAAACGATTGCAGGGAAAAAGGCATTTTTTTTCCGTGACTCAAATATAAGCCGTGGGGGCTTTTTTCAGCCTGAAAAATGTGCTGAAAAACTCGGCTTATATTCGAGTATATAGGTATTTCATATATATTTACTTACACTATAGCCATCATTAATGTATAGCAACCAATAAATTTCCTTCAGGGGAATGCAAAAAAGATTACCCACCTATTTTACTAATGGAAAAAAAAACCCAAGGAAATATCTGTAGAACTGAGAGTTTAATATTAATAATAATGATACAGATTATAAAATATGACAAATATAATAACTCAGCTAACAAAAATTAATCTATAAATATTTTAAAATTACACAGTTTAAGAATAGAGACAGAGTCATCACAACAGCAGGAGTTTTAACATACAAATGCATTATATTAACATGCCTTCAAAAATAAAATAACTAGAATTTTTTGGGTTTTGCTTTGAAAATATTTTGCTTCTTCCCCAAGAAGCTTCTTCAGTTCCCAAGAAAGTCCAGCTGACTTTTGGAAAAAGCCCCTTTGGGACAAACATGAGCTGGATGATTGAGAATCTCCATACACATCTATTAAGGAAGATAAATGGAAACTTGTAAATAAAAATAGGCAAAGTATGGAATTTGTTTAGTTTTGAACTGTCTTTCTAAAAACAATTAGTAAGGAAGAATGAATGAATGCCAATAATAGAGTGTTATAATAATTCAGACAAATGGATGAACTGAACATTCTGTTGATCCAGTTTGTTAACAGAACATATTTTCCTACATCTCCATAAGCTGGGCAGACTATAAAACTTTGATATTGAAGTCTAGTAATGGATTTTATTGCTCAAGAGAGGTATTTTTTATTTTTAAAATATTTTTTAAATCATGATCTTTTAAAAGAGAAAAAGAAACTTTTAGGAATATAAGTTGTAGGAGTTCAACCAATCAGAAACTGCTTTTGTGCATTCTTGTGGCCACTAGAACATGTTCTTACTTCTCTGGTGCTCTCAATAGTTACATGTTTCCCAAGGCATCATTTGATTGTACATGGAAGAAGCCATCTCCTCTTCCTCCACCATTAGAGTTTCCCATTAGGTGTTTTTTTAAAGGAAAGAGTTCCTGGGAATATTACATGAGGTTACATTTAATATTTCCAGGAACTCTTTCCTTTAAAAAAAACACCTAATGGGAAACTCTAATGGTGGAGGAAGAGGAAAAGTGTTAGAAAAGGTATAATTACTGGTAGGCCGTCAGGTGAGTAGAGAAGAAAGGTTTTGAGGCAAGAAAGAGGATCCAGCAGCGGAAGAGATAGACATGGTACAGCAGATGAGATGACATGGACTAATAGCAAGGAAGCAAGTGAAGTAGCAATGAGTGCACAAAGGGTGAGATACTCAAACAAGAGTGTCTATGGAGATTCTCAGTCATCCAGGTCATGGTTGTCCCAAAGGTGCTTTTTTTCAAGAGGCAACTGGAGTCAGAGCTGAAGAAGCTTTTTGGATGAGAAGAAAAACCAGAAAGCCCAGTTGCCTCTTGAAAAAAGCAACTTTGGGACTTAAACAAAAAGGAACTCTTGCTTAATTAATTGAGAATTCATCTTCTCTTTCGTTTTTGATCAAACAAATATTGTTTTTCTTGTTTTCCTCCACAGAACCTCCACCTGTCATACAGGTGCCTAACAATGTTACTGTCTCTCCTGGCGACAGAGCCATACTTACATGCTTAACTATGAGCACAGTGCGTTACAATCTCACCTGGCACAGAGATAACAGGAATGTGAAACTCCTGGAGCCCTTGAGGATGCGAATGATGAGCAACCTCTCTCTTGAAATCAAAACAGTCAAAATCTCAGATGCCGGAGAGTACAACTGTGTGGCTTCTAATGAAGGCGGTATCACCAGGGCGTCTGTATTCCTTACAGTGCAAGGTAACATGAAAAAAAGGATATATAGTTTTGGGTTTTTTTAAAAAAAAATGCATCATTGTTCTTTTTCTGTTAATGCCACTTTAATCTGCTTTATCAATTCTATTATTATAACAAATACATTTTAAATTTAATAATAAGAATAAATTCTTATTCTTAAATCAGAACAGAACTTTTTTTTTTGTTTGGAAGCATGGAATAAAGTGTGAAAGAATAATATTTAGGTATTAACATTAACATTGATGGTAAATGTAGTTCCTTCCTACAATCTAAACTTGAATATATATATAAAAAATCAAACTACAAATATAACTTAGATCCCATATGGATCACAACCAGGACCATATCAACATGATACAAATAGTCCTCAACTTGTGACCACAGTGTGTGTGTGTGTGTGTGTGTGTTTCAGAGGTGGTATTCAGCAGGTTCTGACCAGTTCTGGAGAACCGGTAGTGGAAATTTTGAGTAGTTTGGAGAACCAGTTAATACCACCTCTGACTGGCTCCTCCCCCATCTATTGTCTGCCTCCCGAGTCCCAGCTGATTGGGAGGAAATGGGGATTTTGCAATAACCTTCCCCTGGAGTGGGGTGGGAATGGAGATTTTACAGTATCCTTCCCCTGCTATGCCCACCAAACCAGGCCCACCAAGCCATGCCATGTCCACCAAGCCATGCCCACAGAACCGGTAGTAAATAAATTTGAATCCCACCACTGCTGTGTCTGCATAATTAAATTAGAACAGCACCTGGAATAATGGGAAAATCAGTCTACAAAGCAAAGCAGGAGAAAGTAATAGAATTTTGCCAAGAAAATTTAAATATTTATTTTTTGAAAAGTGAATAAAACCAGATAACCAGACAAATAGACAACATCAAAATCAAGCTGAGAATATATTCATCAGGCAAAGAAATAAAAGTTCTTTTCAATAAGCAAAAAAAAAAAAGACTTGGAATTTACTGCAGTTCAACTTGTGAATTTATTCTTGAAAAATTTGTTTAAAAAAAAACCAGACACATCCATCAATCCTAAGAAAACTAGACCAAAAAGATATGAACTCAGCTGCATTCAATAATTCAGCCTCGTTCCTTGAATGGATTTATAGATTATAATCACATTGGATTGCACCCAAAAGCTTATAGGGAGCCAATGTAGCTCATGAAATAGTGGTGTTACATGTCCATATTGAAATACAGGCATATTAATTGCATCTCTGCATTCTGGACCAATTGCAAATTCTGGATAGTTTTCAAGGACAGTCCTATGTAGAATGCATTGCCACCATCCACACCAGCAGTGATCAAGGTATGAGGGACTCTGAGGAGAAAATTCCAACCCAAGAAAGAAAAAATGCTGAGAAAATGTATTAAATTGAAGAAGGAGAAGGAGAACCCATAGACAAAAGAATGATCTGGGAATGATCACAGTGCTGTGACATTGTAAATTACCTTTTTTTCTGTTTCACCATTAAAAAGGAAATATGCCACATGGGAGAATAATGCTATATTGGTGTTTTTTTCTATCCTTGTCATTTGGCTACTGCTGGGATTAAAAAAAAAAACAAAGCTAGTAATTGCTCCAGATGTTGGTGTGCTGGATGTTGCAGTATTTTTTTGTTGACTTTTTGCAAGTCAAACCACTATAATATACAAAACTTATTTCTTAATCAAAGAACCTTATTTCTGAATATTTCATGTATTGTGTAATAAAATAACACTATATTTGTCAAAAGAGGTGGTGTTAAAGCACAGTGTGTACTTTCACATAAACCAATTTTAGTTTCCAAATGTCAGTAGAAGGGTTGATCTTCCTTCAACCCACAAAGCATTTAAAGCATCTCGTAGCCTGTTTCTGGCAATGTTTAAAAAGGAATTAAAATAGCTCAGGCAACATTCCACATGGCAGATCACTTCGGAACAGTTCTGTCAGATACATTGAAAAAAAAATATAGATCTATTTGGATTTGGTCCCGGTCTTTCATTCTAGAACTGCTTAGCCTATCAGATATGTCTGTTTACCCATGTTTTTAAAGCAGTGTAAGTCACCTTCAGGTTTCATTGATATTTCCTGAAGTAAACTCATAAAGTATAGAGAACATTGGATATATGTAAATTGGCAGCAGGATTTTGGGCTTGTGCTCATATGTTTCCTTTTCCTTAGTTTTGCCACATAATACACTCTATTAATCCATTGCAAACACAATTGCCACATGAGATCACACTTCATACTAAGCCATTGTTTGCTTTAAGCATGCTTTGTGGAACAAACAATACTGGTCTAGTGGGTTTAGAGAACAGTCCTAATTAATAAAGCATGGTGAATATACCACAGCAACTAAGCCAAAATTGAACAAATCATACAATGGCTTAGCATGATAAATAAATTCAGTCCCGGTGAAACTTCATTGTTTTTTAACCCTTTTTAAACAAAATGTAAACCAAATGGTTGAGTGTCTGGACACTGAAGTGTTCTGGATTAATTACTTCTTTGTGTACCATATGTCAACAATGGAATAACACAGACTGACTGTCAGTTTTTAATATAAACCAACATCTAGTAGACTTATTTACTCATTCTCTATCTGTGAATTGGGGAGATTAGTGATGTCTTCTCAGGAAATCCTTCTTATTTCCAAGTTAGCTCATGGATTAAGAGTTGATTCAATGAATTGAATAAACTATTACATAAAATACACTAGAATCAAACTTTTTCCACTGTACGCCATTCATACCAATGTCCCTGTTACCAAAAAAGATTACGTTTTCTGGAAATATGTAGATGAACGGTGGGAAATTGATACTCCCAAAACTTTAGTGAAAGCCCTTAAAGAAAAGCCATTAGAATTTTAGTGAAATGAATTCTTCCTGAAACTTATTTTCTTTTGGCACTGGCACAAATGAATGCAGATGGAAATCTCAAATAAATCTCAAGGTGAAAAAAATGCTTTGAGATATGAAATACAATATTCTTGTTGGATTAATAGAGGATGAATTTAAAACAGTTGCCTTGGTGCCTTCCAAGGGAGCTATAGGTTCCTTGTAGATTGTCTAAGATACAGGCTTCATTTCCTTCTGATGGCACAGGTGAGCCTTTTTAAAAAAAAATAAGAGTAGGCAGTAGGGAATTGGTTCAGTTACCGGTCTTATACAGATCAGTGGTGAAATCCAATTTTTTTTACTATCGGTTCTGTGGGCGTGGCTTGTGGGCGTGGCTTGGCAGGCTTGGCAGGGGAAGGATACTGCACAATCTCCATTCCCAGCCCACTCCAGGGGAAGGATACTGCAAAATCCCCATTCCCTCCCACTCCTGGGGGAAGGATATTGCAAAATATCCTTTTGGATATTTTGGGGCCAGAGTATTTGCTGGTTCTCTGAACTACTCAAAATTTCCACTACCAGTTCTCTGAACTGCTGAAAATTTCCGCTACCAGTTCTCCAGAACTTGTCAGAATCTGCTGGATTTCATCCCGATACAGATGCATTAATGTGATAAAATTGTTTCTGGATTTCAGGTTATAAGTATGGGAATTATATACAATTTTCATGTATGCAGAACAATGGATGCAAGGCATAGTGGCTTGGAAAATCATCAATAATCAATCTGTTTTCTATTTTATTTAACAGAACCGCCCAAAGTTATTGTATCACCCAAGAATCAGTCATTTACTGAAGGGTCTGAAGTATCTATCAGTTGCTCTGCAACAGGTTACCCAAAACCAACTGTGGTGTGGACACATAATGATATGTTCCTTATGGCATCCAATAGGTATGTTCAGGGTCTTTCTCCCCCTACCCACCAGCAATCACTACCATCACTGGGAGAAAAAATGAATGAAACTCTTTTATCAACAATTTATGTCTATTATGAAATGAGAAGAGGTCCTTATTGCACAATTTCAGAACTTTGCTGGCCTGCCAGAAAATACATAGACACTTCTAAGTATGAGATTTTTTTTAAAGGATCATGGAAGGTGCTACCTGATAATTTGCATTGTCTGAATTTATATGTCTTTCACCCCTGTAAAGCCTATCTGAACAAACATGGGAAGGACCCATATGCAGGAATGGCAAGTAAATGGCTCTCAAGTTGTATGGCTAAAACAGTAGGCAATAAGGGAATAGGATGGTGTTACAGAATGAACCCCACCAAGTGACAATGTTAAAACAGGGGCAAAGCATCAGAGTGGAGTAGACAGTCTGATCAGTGGTGGGATTCAGCCAGTTCGCACCACTTCGGGAGAACCGGTTGTTAACTTTCTGAGCAGTTTGGCAAACTGGTTGTTGGAAGAAATCATTAGGGCAGAGAACCGGTTGTTAAATTACTTGAATCCCACCACTGAGTCTGATGTCCTAAGAATTTTTTAAAAATCTTTTCTCTCTTCAGTCTTAACCAGCACAGCCAGTGATAAGGGCATAGGAAATTATGTCTAAAATATTTCAAGGGTCTAGGTCAGGATGTCAAACTCATGTCATCACAGCATTGTCACGTATCGGAACTGCGCCCTCTTCGCTAAACTGGGTGTGGGTGTGGCTAGCAAGTGATGCATCCGGCCCACGGACTGGGAGTTTGACAGCCCTGGTCTAGGCTATGTAATTGAACTTATGCATTTATCTTTTTCTTTTGCTGTGATGATTGACAATCTAAACAGTAAGCAGTCTTGAGACTTTTTCAAACGTTAACAGTCATTTTCTAAAAATTGCTCTGTAAATTATTTCATATAATACGAAATAGGCACATCTGTCCTTTACTCAGAATGGTGTTTGCAGAAATGAAAACTGCACTGTTTCAAACTGTTATGATAGTATTCTTTCTTTTAAAAAAAATAATAATGAGTATCAGATTGACCTACCGATTTCTTATTAACAGGTACAGGTTAACTCCTGGAGGTACTTTAATTATAAAAAACACAGTACCCAAGGATGAAGGGGTCTATGGTTGTTTGGCTAGCAATGCAGCTGGAACGGTCAAAGGAACAGCTGGTCTCATGTACATTGGCAAGTATAAAGAACTAAATAAACAAACAAACAAACAAACAAATAAATAAATCACAGAGTGTAGTTGATTACTTCCTTTATTTGTTGCAAACTTCAATGGATCAGAATGTTTGTGGATGCCAGTGATCAGTGTATGATTATTTGAACACTAAGGCAGAGGCTCACTAAGATCCCCAAAACAGCAGCTCGGTTATTGAGTGGTTTTATTTTTTTTATCAGCCTGAACACCTAATGGGTGAAAATATTACATAAAAAATGGGATTCAAGATTTGTTTATTTTCAAGGCAACTATCTACCCAAGTATTCTGAAATTATTCCACAAGGGACTAATTCTAAGAATAGGCTGTCGGATATGTAAAAGATGTGTTGTGTTACTCTACTTACTGGTTAAACTTTTTTAATTCTAGGAAAACTGGGAATCTGATCTGGGATCACCTTTGATAGGTGATGGCAATACAGACATACAATGTATGAATGAGAAAGTTTAGAGAATCCTTCCATTGGCAACAAAAAAAGTTTTGACTCAAGAGAGTCATCCTCCATTAGTTAACTTTCAGCCAGCCACTCTCAACCAAACCTGCTTCATAGGATTGTTATAAAATATCAATTTATTTATATTCTTCCGGCTTCCTGGAAATAAAGTAGAATATACGTATGGTAGCTTCAAACTGTTCATAAAAAAGAGTCCATTAATTTAGCTACCCCGGTGCATAAAAATTATATCCTGAACCAGCAATGCTAAATTAGAATATCAATAAAGGAGAATATTTGTAGCTCAGGGTTGAAATGAGGGGTCCTTGGTGCTCTCTGAGCTTGCTTGGTTTTTTTTTTTTTTTTTTGCAGTTGTTTCATTACCCTAACTAGGTAACATCATCAGTGCTAGTCACAAGCAAACTCAGAGAGCACCAAGGACCCCTCAAATTAGAATATAGATTGTACAATTTTTTAAAAAAATGAAAAAAATGAATCAGGCATCTATGTCTCTAATGCTTTTTTTCTTGCTCCTTGTAGAAGTCCCTAGGGTGACTGTAGTACAAAATGAACTTCTGATTGCCCTTGGAGACACCTCTATAATGGAATGCAAAAGCACTGGAGTCCCACCTCCATTGATTAAATGGTTTAAAGGTAAGTGAACGAAACTGAACTAATTTTAAAATGTATCTATCAACAATGTGATGACTCCGTATCTTGTTTTGTTGTTTAAATGCATTTACCTATTTCCCATAAATTAAAAATTATAGTATCTATGGACAACTTGAAATGAACATCATAAATTAGCTAACATGAGGAGTGGCCTTCTTAAATATCTAGGGAAGAGGAAATGAGCATGCTTGGTGGGAAGAAAAGCTTTAAAAGCTACCAGTTCTACAGAGTACGCATTGGCTCATGTTCAATTTTTTTCCCCCTCAGGGAAAGTTTGATATAAACTCCATTGTAAACTTTACAGAGATAATATCACTGTATTTTATGAGTGCTTGTTTTCAACAGATTGGCAGATAGCAAAGTCTCCTGGACATTTATAAAACAATAGAACCATTATGCTGCCTCTAAGGAAGCTATTTAATTTCCTGAGTAGGTGTTTATTATTATGATTTAAACAAAAATTTCATTATTCTTTCCCTGGGTCTAGGGGATTTAGAGCTGAGGGCAACAGAATTTCTTATTATTGACTTCTCTCGGGGCACTCTGAGAATTCAGGAAACACAAGATCTGGATGCTGGTGATTATATGTGTGTTGCCACAAATGTTGCAGGATCTGCATCTGGTAAAATAACTCTGGATGTTGGTTGTAAGTATGATAGTAGAACAAAGCACGCAAATTAGATATTTTGCACAAGATGTGATCCATCTACTCTATTGTAATTTATTCAGTGAAGGATAATATTACATGAATATTATTTGCTATTATTATTGTCATCATATTAATTGATAGTCTTTGGTATTAATGTTATATTATTTAATATTATTAGATATTACTAATTATTGTATTAGTATTATTTGATACTATATGAATTTACTTTGTGTAGATGGAAAGTGAGTCCCCACTGCTGGGAGGGAATGATTCTGGGTTTTCTTGCATCCTTCTGCACTGCTTCAGAGGATTTGCTAACTTTCAGGGTCATCTTTGAGAAAGAAAGCACATTCTACAAAGTATAAAGCAGAAACAATGTGTATGACCATGCAGCATGCATGTCTGTATGGCACCCCACTTTCTCCAAATACAGTGTATATTGGAGGAGTACACAATGTTTATAAGCATGTTTGAAAGTGCATTGAATTCTCAAATATTCTTTCAGAATAATCCTGGAACCATGAGATTGAGATGAGAGTATCTTCGACAGGGTTAGGGGCAGTGGTGAAATCCAAATTTTTTTACTACCGGTTCTGTGGGCATGGCTTGATGGGTATGTCAGGGGAACGATACTGCAAAATCTCCATTCTCACTCCACTCCTGGGGGAAGGATATTGCAAAATCCACCATTCACCACTCTGGGGCCAGCCAGAGGTGGTATTTGCCAGTTCTCTGAACTACTCAAAATTTCCGCTATCGGTTCTGCAAACTGCTCAAAAGTTCCGCTACCAGTTCTGTGAACTGCTCAAAAGTTCCGCTATCGGTTCTCCAGAACCTGTCAGAATCTGCTGGATTTCACCCCTGATTAGGGGTAATATGGAGAGACAGGATGAGGCCAGAGTTCATGCCAATGGGAAACTACCCATCTCACAACTCTAGCAGTAATGTTGCAGATCTATTCTCAAAGCATTTTAGCCAGCCCCCTAATTAAGTTAGAAGTAATGAGACAGACAATCAGCCATATCATGAGAACATGGTGATATTGTGTCAATAAACCTAGACAAAGGAAAATAATTTATGTGAATGGGCTCTGAGTCAGTATTAAAGATTTGGGGTCCCTTATCTGATTTTAATTAAAAATACATTAAAATTGTATGGACAATTCTATGATTTTTGCCTTCCTCTGTATTCCTTTTACAGCTCCTCCAGTTTTCACACAAGAACCTAGTGATGTATCTATGGACATTGGCTCAAATATAACATTGGCTTGCTATGTTCAGGGTTATCCAGAACCGAAGGTGAAGTGGCAGCGGTTGGACGGCACCCCACTTTTCTCAAGACATTTTGCAGTTAGCTCTGTCACTCAACTCAGAACAGGAGCTCTTTCTATTCACAGTATGTAGACACCATCTTATGTATTAAGAAATACATAAGACTGTTTGTGGGCTCATTCAAACATCTGTGATAGTGTACTTTCCTCCCATCCCCAAGTGCCTGTAGAGAAAAGCTTATTGGTATGAAAAGCACTCTCTCCAAAGCCTACCTCTGCTAGTTACTATTGCTGCCTACACATACTACAATATGGTGTAGATGCAGGGCACTACAGTAATTGGTAGAATCCATACTAGCCTTTTCCCTTCAACCAAGTACCAATTACTGAGGAGAAAATAAATAATCAATGGCTCCCCTGGGATGGGGTGGGGCCTCATGATCTCCTCCCTCCTATTCAAATGAGCCTTCCTGTGAATACTGTTTGAGCCTGCTTCCTCTTATTCTTGCTGTTTACCCTATGGTGCAGTGGTGGGTTGCTACCGGTTCGGCCCAGATCGGGCGAACGAATAGCGATAGTGGCGGGAGGCTCCACCCTCAAGTGAGCCAGTAGCGATGAGTTTTGAAACCTGCCCCTGCTATGGTGCTACTAAATATACAGCATTTATTTTAGAATAGATATTTCCATATCTGTGCTGCTTCTCTATTGAGGGGGGCACTTAAATCTCAAGAAATGCAACTGATGGAATAATAGAATGATTCAGTTTATGTTAATCAGATGAAGAGAGGAAGAATATTTTATACTTCCACCATAGAATTGCCTGCTAAATCCCTGAGGTCAGGAAATCACACAGCAAGCCTCATTTCAATATGCATATACTCTGAAACTGAACTACCTTGAATTCACCTTGACTTACTCTGAAGTCCTGGCCAAAAATGACAAGGATGGTTTGTCTACATCTGTCTATATACTCTTTCTATTCAAAAAGGGAGAAAAGATTAAGGAGCTGTGGTGGCACAGTGGTTAGAATGTAGTATTGCAGGCTAACTCTTCCCGTAGCCAGGAGTTTGATTCTGACCAGTCCTTCTATGCTTGGTAAAATGAGGAACCCAGATTGTCTTTAGTGCTATTGCTATTAAGATCTGCCTTTTTAGTTTTGCTTATCAATGGGCACGTTGATCTCCTATGTTTGATGTTACATAAGGCAGATATTTTTATGTTGGAACCCTTCCAATATATGAAAAATAACAACAGGCTGTTGTTCCAATTGTAACAGCCATAGCAAAAATGGCCATGGAGATGCAAAATCTTCCAGCTAGGGATAGATTTGCACTGAACCACTGGAGCTCAGCAAATTGTGAATCTCCAAAGACTTCTCACTGTCTTAACAGAATGTCTACACTGGAAGTCACCTGCTGAATTAGCAGAGAAAATGCTACTTTCAGAATGGAACACCTTAAACTAGCCGCAACCTGACTCAGCATCTGCCTGACAATCAACTAATAATGCAAAGGCTTGTCCTTTGTAGATGGTTAGAGGGACATCTTCATAACCCAGGAAAATAACTCTGGAACAATTCTGTAATTGCTTTCAGGCTGTTAAAATGATGTGACCTATGTTTAGGTTTAGCTTAACATAGCTGGAAAAATAATAATTTATTTATTTATTTATTGGAATGAGAACAAGAGGATAAAAATACAACGATTCCAAGGGAATGTATATTTTCAGATTTATTTGTTTAAGGATAATGTTTTTAATACAAAATACTTATTGCTTGTTTTTTCTTTCCTTTTAAAAACTCTATACAATTTTAGATTTATGGGTTAATGATGAAGGAACATATGTCTGTGAAGCTGAAAACCAGTTTGGAAAGATTATCTCAACCCCAGCTACAGTTACTGTGACGGGACTTGGTAATGAATTGATAATATGAGATTTTGACAATATTTAGCATAGAAATAAAGTGTTCTCCACTGGCTTTAGTGCTTATCGTGTGTGAAACAACAGCATGCTCTGACGTTATGTTTAAAATCCCATTTATGTTAAATCCAAACAGAATGTTATTTCTTTGGTAAATCATTTATTGACAAATCAGAGCAATAATTGAATAAATAAATAATAAATAAATCTACATTAGATTTCTTTTTGGGGAGCATTGGAATACTTATATATTTAATTTTAAATATAACGTACCATATATACTCAAGTATAAGCCGACCCGAATATAAGCCAGGCACCTAATTTTGCCACAAAAAACTGGGAAACTTATTGTCTCGAGTATAAGCCTAGGGTGGAAAATGCAGCAGCTACTGGTAAATTTCAAAATAAAAATAGATACCAATAAAATTACATAAATTGAGGCATCAGTAGGTTAAATATCTTTGATTTCAAAGAAAAACAGTAAACTAGCTCTGTAAGTGGAAAAAAGAATCAACAAAAACAATATGGTATAAAGTCAATAACTTTAAAAGTACTGTATATGAGTTGGGTAACTATATAAATTTGTTTAATAAATACAATGGGAAAGGTCTTTGAGGATTCCAGAATTTACATGGCACTAATTGGATTAGTGGACCCTCCCCATGCCCCATTTTACCTTTAGCAAGCCTCCCTGCAGCCAAAACGGTTGCAGGAAAAAAGGCATTTTTTCCTCACTTGAGTATAAGCCGAGGGGGGCTTTTTTCAGCATAAAAAATGTGCTGAAAAACTCGGCTTATACTTGAGTATATATGGTATATGAGCTTGAAACCTTCTCATGAATATAAAGCAATTGCCCTTCCTCCCTCCCTCCCTTCTTTCCTTCCTTCCTTCATGAAAAGTTGGTTAATAATTTTTTTAAGAATAATAAAGTGTGTAGTTGAAAAGGAGAAAGTGTGGATAATTGATGTGGCAATACCCAGATGTACTAGAATTGAAGACTAAAGCATTGGAGAAGATGATAAAGTATCAAATTATGAAAATCAAAATTGGAAGATTATGGCATAAACCAGTCATGGTGGTCTCAGCACTTATCAGTAGACTGGGTGCCATACCAAAAAGTCTTGGACTGCACTTAGAAAATCTGCACATTGGCAACATTTCCATCTTTCTATTCTGCTTGGATCTGCACACATACTATGCTAATACATTACAATATCCTAGGTTCTTGGGAAGAATTCGATGTCTATGAAAGCCAACATCAGCTGTAGAACTGGCAGCTGTAATTTCACGTTGAGTGTATATAATAACAATAATAATGAACCAAGTCCTTGGGAAGGGCTTGATAGTGTGGATAAATGCCAAATCCAATCAAAACATCTGTCTGACTGTGTGACCAACGGTAATAAACAATCAAATAAAAATGGAAGTAACACGCTGTAATAGATAACAGATTATTTTGGGTCTCCATATTGTATGAATATAATCAGTGGTTCAGTAGATTTGTTTCTAATTCAAGGTTAAAGTAAACCATTTTTAAGAAAAGTTTTGCAGTCTAGGATTTTTTTTAACTCCCTTAAGAAGATGGATTTTTTTTTGATGTGGTTTTATAGGAACATAAACCATCTTTGTGTTATGATCATTTTTTTCTTTTCCTGTCTCTCTTTGATATAGTTGCACCTCTAATTGCAATGAGTCCTGCAACAGCTAATGTCATTGAAGGACAGCAACTGACTCTATCATGTATACTGCTGGCAGGGAACCCAATCCCAGAGCGAAAATGGATTAAAAGTAGCATGGTGGTAAGATAATTTTGAATATCCTTTACAGTTTTCTACTAAACTTACTTAAGTTTAAGTACCACCACTGTTTGATGGTGAAACAGTACCAAAAACACAAACTCTTATGAATAACAGCATTTCATTTCATTTCATTTCATTTCATTTCATTTCATTTCATTTCAT
>WNWU01000050.1:1754962-1773018 GCA_012654045.1 Ptyas mucosa
ATTTCATTTCATTTCATTTCATTTCATTTCATTTCATTTCATTTCATATGTAGGTGGGACATAACTTACAGTATTGCATGAAGACTGTTTTCTCACTCAGTGAAATTACCTGCTGGATGACTTGGGAAAGTCAGTTTAGGCTAAGCACTAGATACTTGTCCAAGTACATTTGGCAGGGACAGACGTCTTGAGAAGCAGGAAATAACTCTTATGGGACTCCCCAGAGTTGTTGCAAATTTGGAAAAATCTTATATAATAAATTATCATGATATCCCTAGGTTTCCTGTAGTTGTAATGTGATACCTGCATTTTTGTGTTTGCTAATTTGCTATTTGACACCCATAAATTAACGCCATCTGGAAATTATTTCATTTGAATTGTGCAAAATTCTGTTTCTGGAGAAGGATTTGTGATTACTTATCTATATATGGGAGTGCGATGACTCAGCAGTTAAGAAGTGGAGTTTGTCAGCGGGCAAGCTGACAGCTCTGGTTTGAGACCTAAGCACTGCATGACGGGGCAAATTCTTGTCCCAGCTCCTGCCCACTTAGCAATTCAAAAACATGGAAATGCAAGTAGATAAATAGGTACCACTTCAGTGGGAAGGTAACAGTATTCCGTGTTTCATGGCACACTCTATGCTGCAGTGTGATGCTATTCTGATCACGTGACTGCGGAAAGATCTTTGGACAATGCTGGCTCCCTTGACTAAGTAATGGAGATGAGCACTGCCCCCACAACTGGACAGGGGAAACTTTTACTTTTACCTTATCTATATATATCATTGCTTTTTGATGCTGCAATGAAGATAAGATAAATATCTGAACTAGGGCTTTGGTTTAAATTTGTCTCCAAGTGAGTAACTTTACCAGTTAAAGATAAAGATAAGCAGAAATATATTGTTTCATTAAGCTTCCTTTCAGCTGCAGTTGTAATGAGGATTTCTAATCCATTTTAAGATTGATGTAGAAGTAGTTTGACTTAATTTTTTAAAAAAATTGATTTATATGCTGCCCTTCTCCGGAGGCTTACAATGCATTAAGCAATAGCCTTCATACTTTTGTATATTTATACAAAGTCAGCTTATTGCCCCCACAATCTGGGTCCTCATTTTACCTACCTTAGAAAGGATGAAAGGCTGAGTCAACCTTGAGCCTGGTGAGATTAGAACTTGCAGTAATTGCAGGCAGCTAAATGTTAATCACAGTGCCTTAGTCTACTGCGCCACTCAGGCCCCTATATTTGTAGACTATAATCATGTTTTCCTTTCAGGAGAATCATTGGTGTAGATAGTTTTACATATATAAAAATATAATGTAATATCCCATAGAATAGTTTGTTATAGGTTGTGCAGATAAGCAGAAGTTTTATTACAATGGATGAACATTGCAAAGTGTATTTTTGCCTATAATTTATAAGATAAAAGAATGGAAAGTTGTGGAGAAAATAAGCTACACATTCCAGTTGCCCTGACAAAGACAGGAAACTCATTTTAAATATGTACTGATCATTAATTCAGTGAAACTATGCTACAACCAGAAACAAGAAAATCTGAACCATACGCTCCAGGAAAGTCTATAGACTTCAAAGGGAGATAATTCCATATGCAGTCCTTAGACTGAATCACTTTTTTATACCCTTTAGTATTCTTTTATGGAAGCCAGGAAAGGAGTAGAACTTTTGCTATATTCCAGTTGAAAAAGTCAAGCTTTGTGTATGATTTGAAGCCATTTATTGCTTCCTTCACTTTCCCAAGCCCTCATGTCTTTTATTTAGAGGAGAAAGAGGAAGACTGAAGTAAAAAGCACTTCCTGAACTCTGGATGATCCTGTACATAAATGATGCAAAATGGTTCTAGGTGTCTAGGTGCAAGAAAGAGGTAGTCATATAAGCTTCTTTATCTTCAAAGGTTGAAAAAAAAACTCCAAGCAAAATCAAAATCCCGCAAGAATGCTCTCATTTAAGTCGCCTTGCTGGAAAACATTGGTTAATTAACAAACAAACAAACAAATCAGAATATGCCAGGTGTAAATGACTAGACTAAATGGAGAATGGAGATAAGTCTTATCTGCCTTCCCCATTCCAACTCTAGGTGGTCCAAACTCCCTATATCAGCCTCCGGAGTGATGGGAGTCTTCACCTTGAAAGGGTTCGACTACAGGATGCCGGAGGCTACACTTGCATGGCCAACAATGTTGCTGGGACAGACAACAAAACAACCACTGTCAATGTCTTTGGTGAGTGAAACATTTAAAGTTATTCTTACTTTTCAGTGTTAAGAATTTACTAGTACTCTATTCATCCCGTGATGATAGATAGATTGTCACTGAAATTGCACACTAAGTTTAAAACCTCTGCAAATGATCAGTTCAGATGACCCAGCAATGGCCTGTTCCTATAATCTGCCAGTTCCCAGAAGTCTGCTAGTTGTTGAGGAACAAGATCTGACATTACCAGGAGCCAGAATTTAATCCTTGAGAGATCATTTATGTTTATGTTTATATTTATGTTTATTGTATTTATATACCGCCCTTCTCCTGAGGGACTCAGGGCGGTGAACAGACATAGTAAAACAATATACAGCAAAAATTAAAAACTAATTAAAATAATTCAATCATTCGGCCAAAATTTAAAACATCCAACTAAAATCATTATAAAACCCTTATCAAAAACCAATTTAAAAAACCTTTATCCAGTCAGACCAGCTTGCTGGAATAATAGGGTCTTCAGAGCGTGACAGAAGGCACGGAGATTGGGGATCCTTCGTATGTCCGGGGGCAGTTCATTCCATAGGGCAAGGCCCCCCACAGAGAATGGTCTCCCCCTGGGGGTCGCCAGCCTGCATTGTTTGGCTGATGGCACCCTGAGGAGGCCCTCTCTGTGGGAGCGTATTGGTCGGTGGCAGAATGCGGTCCTGTAGGTAACCAGGTCCTAAGCCATGGAGCACCTTAAAGTGATAACCAATACCTTGAAGTGCACCTGAAGACCACCGAGAGCCAGTGCAGCTCGCGCAAGAGGGGTGTTACATGGGAATGACGAGTTGCCCCCATTATTACTCGCGCGGCTGCATTCTGGAGCAGCTGGAGCCTCCAGGTGCTCCTCAAGGGGAGCCCCATGTAGAGAGCATTACAATAGTCTAGGCGGGAAGTGACGAGGGCGTGAGTAACTGTGGGCAGGGCATCCCGATCCAGAAAGGGCGCAACTGGGAGATCAGGTAAACCTGATAAAAAGCCCCCCTGGCCAGAGCCGTCATATGATCCTCTAAAGACAGCTGTGAGTCCAGGAAGACACCCAAGTTGCGAACCCTCTATGAGGGGGGTAAGATCTCATCCCCAATAGATTGCTTTCAAGTGAATACAGAAACGAATAGAACTGCTGTCATGCAGTGCATCGAAGTGCATATTTTTACTCAATCCATCCAGGGGTGGGTTCTAAATTTTTTTACTACTGGTTTTGTGGGCATGGCTTATTTTGTGGGCGTGGCTTGATGGTCATGTGACAATTATTTAGGATTTAGCAGGTCTACCAGGCTTTTAACTGCTTGCAGAGCTGTACCAATCTACCCATTTATTTTTGCAGGCACTGGTCTATCCATGTATTTTTGCAGGCACCGGTCTACTTATTTGTTTTCTTTTAACACTGATCAGCTGTAGGGCGGCCCTTTGAAGCCCCGCGGCAAGAGTTTAAACAGTTTTTTTCCCTCTAGCCATCAGCTGGGACTCAGGAGGCAGCAATAGATTGGGGGTGGGGCCAAATAAAAGGTAAGAATAACGTGGGGGTGGGGGGCACAGGGTGGGGGGGCACAGGGTGGGCAGAACCGGTTCGGTGACGTCATATCGTCACCACTACCGGCTCGGAAAAACGATTCCGAACCGGGAGGAACCCACCACTGATCCATCCTCTTAGTGTTTTCTACAGTGTTCATAGAATAATAAAAGAGAGAAACTATCAGTTGAAATGGAAAGCAAAATTTCCACTCCCACATTCTGCAATTTTGTCTCCTTCAGTTGGTTCCCTGTTTGCTATCTTTCTACTTTATTCTTTTGCCCTCAAAGAGCAAAAGAAATACATTAAAATACATCATTCATGAGAACTATAGTCTATGGTCATGCCTTTTTCTTATATTCATCATCATAAGTAGTGTTCTGCTGGTCTTTGACTTTAAAAATGATTTGATTTGATTAGTAAGGGATAGTTTGTGGAGTAAAGAAATAAAATCTTCAAATACATTCTGTGTTTTCAATTACAAATAGATCCAACACAACATATATTATGTAAATTTCCCATTTCATAGGGCAAGTATACCTAAGGAGTTCTGTTGGAATGCTGAATAAACTGGTTCCAGCTGCTCATGAAAGGCAACTAAGATGTGTATGTGTGTTAAAGTTCTTATGTATGCAGAATGTGCTAAACAGCTACGTGAAAGAAAAGTTCTTTGTATCCAAAAAAGGTCGTCTGAACACAATTTTTCCAGTGAAAGATCCATTGCATGAATTGCTTCAAAGTGGAAGAAGACATCTGTGTCTCACCCAGTGTATAAAATCGTACAATGTTCTGGATAAACAGAACATGCGAATAAAAATGCCATCCAAAAATAGGTCTTTTCTAGATGAATGTTTTGAAGTAATAATTGTTTCTGCAGACATAGTTATTTTTTAATAAAACAGAGGCAGATGAAAGAATGATCCAAATGCGGTTTAAAAGGTTTGATCAAGGATTAAAAAGAAGAAGCCAGTGAATGGAGTGTGTGGTTTAAAGAAACAACTAGTATTATATTTTTTAAAAAAACTGCACTAAATCACACTAAGCACAGAGGATTTTCTTTATAACGTCCCACCTTTTTTCAGTAGCCTCATTCGTCATAATTTTTTTAAAAAATCTGTGTAAAATTAAGAGATGAATGCTTGAAACAACTAATAAAATGCTGTCTTTTCTGCCTAACAAGGAGACAGCATGTTATTTTTCGTACGTTTTTGCAATTGAAGATTGTTTTTGGTAGCATGTTGGGATTTTAAGAACTGATAAAGTTGTGATAACTATTCAAAATATCAAAGACTTACAAAGACAAGAAGATTTTGAGGTAGAGATCAAATCTGCACATTTATACTATTAACACAAGAGATCCTTCAACAAAAGGAATAACAGTTGACAAGCTTATTTGAAACATTTTTTTATTTTTCAGGCATCAGAAGATCAGCAGATGGATATTAACTTCCATCCTTATCTTGCTGCAAAGGTTTTCTGCAGATCATTATGTAGTTTGTGAATGGGTAGCAATAATGTTCCATCCTTAAGATGACAATGTTTTGCATGCTTTCTGGAGCATATCAGATGTCAATCGAGAAGCCATTTGTATGAAAATTACTTTCTCATTTCTGATTGGAGATTATCATGATGTCCTTCCTTACTGTTGCTCTACCCCTTTATGCAAAAAACTCCCCAGATACTATGGTCTCCTGTCCATCCATCTGCCAGGCCTTCACAGTATGCATTTAAAAGTAACATTTGTTGCCTTTACTTTTGCTTCTTCTTAGTACTGTCATGGAATTGTCTATATTTTTTTGTGGTTCAGTATTGACATTCCTAGTTCTCCATGGTTATGTTCATCATCATTGTCTTTAAGTGTCTTTTGTGCCCAGTTGCATTTCCCAAACTCTCGTGCATCTAAACATGCTCTGATAATGCTCAAATGAAAATAGCTTTGTCAATCTCCAGGGAAAAAATGATTTGTTCCTGGCCTTCCTGACCTACATGCATATTTTTATGGTTTAGCTGAGTGCAAGATGAAAAAAATATATGAGTGACTGGTTTCTGTAGACCAGTGGTCCTCAAACTTTTTAAAAAGAGGGCCAATTCATGGTCCCTCAGACTGTTGGGGGGCCGGACCGGCTGGGTGGGTATGGCTAGGTCATGTGACTAGGTGGGTGTGGCCAATTGAACAATCCATTAAACAATGCACACAAATTAAACTTTAATTTGTTTTGCTCCTGGGGGTGTTTTATTTGCTTTTGTTTGCATGTTGCTCTTTTGGCTGACTTTTCTTTTTACTAGATCATTTTTTCAGTTGTTTAGGAGTCAACTTCTGAAAACTCAGTTTTGCAGCAATTCTTGTCAGCCCCAAGGAGCTTGAGAAGTCTCTCTCTGTCTCTCTTCTCTCTCTCTCCCTCCCTCCCTCCCTCCCTCCCTCTCTCTCTCCCTCCCTCCCTCCCTCCCTCTCTGTCTATCTCCCTTTACCTATCATCTGGAGGCAGTTTTTGCCCATTTTTGGGCCTCTTGGGGTGTCTGTGCGCCCCATTTTTCACCTCCCCTGCTTCCAGCAGCATTCTGCGGCCAAAATTGTTGGCCTTACCTTTCAGTTCCAGCCCGTGGGGCTAGCAAAGGTAAGTCCTGCGCTCAGCCAAAGGGTGGGCAGGGCGATGTGAGCGGGGCAGCCTCATGGTACTGTGTGGGCCAGATTAATGGGTTCAGTGGGCTGCATGTGGCCCACGGGCAGTAGTTTGAGGACCCATGCTGTAGACCGATGGTGAAGGAAGACTGCTGTAAACATACAGTAGGCTGATGATTAACATAGTATATAAATAAACCTGCATGTAGAATTCTTTTTGATGCTTGTATGCAAAAGATATGGGGGAAACGTTCAAAGAGAAATCTTTCTGGTAGCAATAAGCTTAATGATGTCACTTAATGTCCACAAAAAAGACCATCTGAATAGTGTGGCAGAGATGAAATAATACATGTTCAAACCAGTCTAGGGCAACTTTATGAATAAGAAGATGCTAAACATCTAATGGAAGATGGAGAGAAGATTGGTTTCAAATGCTGTATCACCTGGTTTAAGATGTAAAGGTAAATGCTGAAGTTGAATGCAGGTCCATGGGGAGAGAGGACGAGACCCTTCAATGAGAAAGAGATGGTCCTCTCGGACTGCACAAATGTGGCAAAAGTTCTCAGTGTTAGAATAATGTTCGTAATCTTACAGTGCTCAAGGAAAAAGCAGACTTTTATTCAGACAAGGGAAGGCTGGGCACATATCAAGTTAGATCTGTAATGGCTTTGGTGTCAGCACAGTGAACTGGTTAATACAGCCATTTGGAAACATTCTAGATCTTTGTATTTTTCCTCAAATACTTGTCATGCTTTGGAAGTTATGTATGTCATGCTTCTTCATAAGAAAACTTCCCAAATAATTTTACAATTGCTAATACATTTGTACTCTACTAGCATTGAAAAACATGTCTATAAAGAATTCATGTTTATTGAATAATTATTGAATATTTTATTTTATTATTTTATTATTTTATTATTTTATTTATTTTATTTTTTATTACACTTATTAGTATTTTATTACACTTATACACATTTTGGAGATTCTAATTTAAAGCCTCCTTTAAAGATTGCAAATCCCAATTCAGATTGCTGATGATGAGTTGATGATCAACAATGATTGTTGATGATTGATGGCAGAGTCCTCCAGTTGCAACACTCCCCCATTCTCAGTCTAGTGTTTATTTGTCCTTTGTTCTCCCTACAACCTTCATGTTCTTTATGACTCCCTGGATTGAATGATATGAATGGGCTTTCAGAAGTTTACTGTGTATTGCAAAGGATTATAAGCAGTGACCAGCAGCAAAAGCATGTGCACAGATGCACATACACTTTGCAAGAAAAGAGAGTTTGCTTGCAATAAGTCCAGGTCAGTAAATGGGAAGCCTGGTGAAGGCTCAGGGTTTTCACAGAAATGTTGGTCAATTAAGGTCAAAGGGACAGAATTTCTGACTATTTGGATTTCAAAGCTCGAGTGCAAAGGGTCTGGTTACTGCTTACCAGGAGCCCTGGTGTAGACAACCACTGGGGAGGGAGTTCACTTAAGATTGGTGCCTCTCTTGCCTGATAAGTGTGTGGAGCACTTCTGCTTTGCACTTTGTGTCTGTGTGGTACAAGCAGGCACTGAATGGTTGAATTTAGACAGTCTCTGTTCCACCACCAGCACAGCTACTTTGGATGATTCCAGGTTGCCTTCTCAGGTGCTCAATTGTTTGCTAATTCCTAGGGCTTACATTTGTCTGACATATCTAGAACAGGTTCTTCAGCATCAGAATCTTCCAACTCTATGTTGGGCATAGAGTTGGAAGATTCATCTCTCTGAAAGTGTGATGGTTTTCAAAAGGTGTAGAGATAAAAGAGAGTAATCATGTGGGAAGTAGGCAAGATCTATGATGAGCTAGTCATGGATTAAGTCCAAAGAATGCAGATATTTTGTGAAATTGTATCAGTCAGACAAACTCCTAATTCATTTTATATAAAGGAGGGAAGACAAGAAACACAATCAGACTTGCAAGATTGTGTTAGTACAGCCAATCTAAATAAAAGTAGTTTTTAGTCTTCTGTGGAGTCTGTTCCTTGGTCTGGTCAACATATGTTTTGTCAATATAGGGTTGACAAAAAGGGTTTAAAAGAGTTCAGGCTCTGGTTATGTTACCTTATTTATTCTCATTAAAATTGGGAGTTTTCAAATTGTATTTGTTAATATTTAATGTTATGGGGCGTGTACTTCTACAATATTGTGGAATAGCCCTTTAAATCTGTATGATTGTTGTATTTTATTTATTTTAGTTGTATTTATTTTATTTGTGAAGTTATGAACTTATTTTATTGGATAGAATATTGTAATTATTGTGGATGAATAGTGTGAATTTTCTTTCATTTGTACTGCACTGTGATGTCACTGAACATATTTTAAATTTGTTCAATTTACAACTTAATTTCATTCTAGGATTCTCTTATGCAAATGATTCACAAATCCTATTTATAAAAACCAAGCTGTATGTTATTGCTTTAGTTATCATTCAGCATCACTTTCTTCTCTCCTATGTTGTATAGGAATGTCAGTTTTGTAATATGACCGCCATCTGCTTGTTCATTTTATTGGCTATGGCTTAGGGCAGCAGGCATCAACCTTTTGGGCACCAGGGACTGGTTCCATGGGGAGAGGGTTTTCCACGGACTGGAGGGTGTGTGGTTTCATATGCTGCCTGAATCTCATGGATGGGGGTTCGCTTGTTCGTGCAGCCTGGTTGCTAGCATGTCACAGACCAGTGCCGGTCCTTGGATTGGGGATTTATTTATTTTATTTTATTATTTATTTATTTATTTATTTATTTCATCAAGCATGTATTTTATGACAGATAGAAGTGTAAACTTAATTATAAATACATGAAAAGGATACAAATAAAAGAAAACATTAGGACAGGGACGGTAGGCACGCTGGTGTGCTTATGCACACCCCTTACAGACCTCTTAGGAATGGGGTGAGGTCGACAGTAGACAGTCTAAGGTTAAAGTTTTGTGGGTTTGGGGAAGAAACCAGAGTCAGGTAGTGTATACCAGGCGTTGACCACTCTGTTGCTGAAGTCATATTTTCTGCAGTCTAGTTTATCGGTTTACCATGAGTTTGTATATTGTGTGCTCTTGTATAGTTTTGGTTGAAGCTGAAGTATTAATTGGCTGAATGGACCCCTGGCTTAGGGAATCAGGAAATCTAAACTAACAAATGTCTTATTAAGTTTTGTGTGTGAGACAAAGGAAGACATTCCTTGTTATCTAAATATAAGGCATAATGCAGGAATGGGCATCTTTGGAGCCTGGGGACATATTTGAGAATATGTTATAAGTACACTTACGAAGTGGCCACATGGGAGATTTGTTTGGTTGTGAAATGATTGCCTTAATGGACACAGCCACTCACAAAAACCCTTTATCAGATAGTGAACTAACAGATCTACTCACATTCTTTCTGACATCCCATTGGATCTTTGTGGAAATCAATTTTACATAGATACAAATACAGTGTAAGAAGTTGCTACTTAGCAGCATGCCAGCTTCGTATTTAATATTTTTAATTAAAATAATTTTTTTAAAAAGTCAAGTGGGACAGAGAGTCTGGTAGGTACCAAAGGAGTATTTTTCATCATATCATTGACTGTGGACCTTACATTACCTATACCTGCCATTACATCTAAAAAAAGACTGAAATTTTAAAAAACTATGATGGAATATCTTTGTTAATAGTTTGTGCCTTATAAGAAACAGCAACATCACACATGTAAAATAACATGTCATAACAAATAATTTGTAAAATACTTGCATATTTGTGTTTTCAGTTCCACCCATAATTCAGCATGGACAACAGATCTTTAGTACTATAGAAGATGTCCCAGTTACATTGCCTTGCAAAGCCAGTGGAGTTCCTAGGCCAACCATAGTATGGACCAAGGTAATTGCAATGTTTTGATCAACTGAACGGGGCACTTTAATGAGTTGAGCGTATTTATGTACTTAAAATATTGATAGCCTATACTCTGTCTAGACAGCGTATGCCACCATTTAATGCCACCAACACATTGAGAAGGCATAATGGTCAGGAATGCTATCTTAAGGCATCTAATTAAGTTTTCTGCCTCCACTTAGGCTGCAAGTTAGGACAACGGTGCAAGCTTTCAGATTAAGTTTGTCTAATTGTTAAATGTAGTTTAGCAGGTAGTTTAGCAGAGCTATAGATTTAGAACAGTGTAAAAGGAAGGATAATTCTCAAAAGAACAGTTGAGACTAACTCTTAATGTAAACTGAGCCAGTAATAACAGCAAACTCTGTAAAAGAAAACAGCAATGACACTATGACTTTGAAGCAAGCTGTGAAGATGCTGAGTTACAGAGGCCATTATTAAGATATACTCTGGCAGTTTTTACTTCATGTTCCATAAAAAAGGTTCATTTTTATTTTACTCTCTTTTTACAGAAAGGAGAAGTGATTTCTCCCAGCAGTTTAATGTTTTCTGCTGGGTCTGATGGAAGTCTTTATGTGGTTTCTCCGGGAGGTGAGGAGTCTGGGGAATACCTCTGCACTGCAACCAATGCAGCAGGTTATGCCACACGGAAAGTACAGCTGACAGTCTATGGTAAATAAAAATGAAAGTCCAAGAATGCAGTAGTGGGGCTCAGGCTAAAATCTCAAGTCTGCAAATAGCATTTGAAACCAGGAGAACAGAACTATCTAGAACAGGGGTGGGTTCTACTTACCTTTACTACCGGTTCGCAATGGGATTGCATGTGTGAGCGAAGCAATGCGTGCAGGCCTTGCTTTTGCGCATGTGAAGATCGCTTATGATGACATCCAGGGCGATGGGCAGGGCCTCCCGCCAGTTTTACTACTGGTTCTTGTGAACCAATCCGAACCGGGGACAACCCACCACTGATCTAGAAGTTGTAAACAAACAAGAGGCAGTGGGAAATTTATTATAATTTGTAATCAAATTATAATGTTAAATTTAAATGCAAGTTAAGTCCGTTCTAATTGTTGCTCCAACCCATTCAGTTTTTTTTTTGTCCTGGCCTGCCTATTTTTATAACACCACTTTTAGTATGCCAGTCAAAAGCTAAGTATGGCTCTCAGCCTTAAAAGATTGGGCATTCCTATTTTATACAGAACTGCCAATATCAGTAATAATTTGGGGATAAAATGTGTCACAAGAACTATTTCATGATAACTCTGCCTCCTGTTCATTCAACTGGTTGATGTGATTTAGCTGCAATGGGTATAGGCCAGTGGTGGGTTTCAAATTTTTTTACTACCGGTTCTGTGGGTGTGGCTTAGTGGGCGTGGCATGGCTTGGTGGGCATGGCAGGGGAAGGATACTGTAAAATCTCCATTCCCACCCCACTCCAGGGGAAGGTTATTGCAAAAACCCAATTTCCTCCCGATCAGCTGGGACTCGGGAGGCAGAGAATAGATGGGGGTGGGGCCAGTCAGAGGTGGTATTTACTGGTTCTCCGAACTACTCAAAATTTCTGCTACCGGTTCTCCAGAACTTGTCAGAACCTGCTGAAACCCACCCCTGGTATAGGCCTCTTTCCCTACTATTCTGCTATAACTTTTGTTGAATATTACAGCTCTCCCTATAATGTTTATTATGATAAAAAAAAACCTTTTATAGTTTATCACTGCATAAGCAGGATCCCTTTCAGAAGACCATTCTGTAGGATAACTGTGTGGTTTACCCCTCCTTCCTTCCTACATTTATTCCACTCTGAGAGTAAGTGTCCATACTAACAGGAAGTTTTGACTGGAGTTTAGGTTTGGGGTTAGATTCATTGAGGTGACTTTGGAACAATAATTAGTATTTCATCTTATCTTCCCATGTGCTGTGTCTGACCGCAACTGCTTTTTGTAATAATCTCCACATTTATAAGGAATGTTCTGTTGGCACAGGAATTGTGATTTCAGGAAAATATCCTCTCTCCTCTTGTACTGGAGCTGTATACAACATATCCTCCTCTGTTAAAAGAGGCCTTGACCCTTTGGAAAGTTTATCTTGTGTAAGTAGAAGAGGGGACAGAAGGATGGAAAGAGTGAGCCATTTTGATTACAGAACAATTGGAGTTAACCCACTAACCAGAAATGAGATATTATTGCAAGAGCGAGTTAATAATATAATGTGCATGTTTTGTTTTAGTAAAACCAAGAGTTTCCAGACCTTCCTTCCAGCAAGGAAGTTCTTCAGATGACCCAATTGAGATGTCAGTAACAGCTGGGGAAGCAGTGACACTTCCCTGTGAAGTGAAAAGTTTGCCACCCCCAGTCATCACCTGGGCTAAAGAAATGCAGCTTATCTCTCCATTTTCTCCACGGTAACTTTTATATCATTTCTTAGTTTACTTTGTTTGAATTTCTATACAGGTTGTCTCATTGATGTGATCAGAGGCTGCTAGATAACTCTGGCCTTTGTATGGATTATTAATATACACCAAGAATTGAATGTTCATACTACACTTCAATGCAGTCCCTACATATTTAAAGGATAATGGAAATTTAATATGTGTAGTATATTGTCAATATCCTATGCAATCATTTGGAGTCCTTTCATAACATGATATTCTCTAGGTGTGCTAAATTGTAGTTTCCATATACTCTAGACCAGGGGTCTCCAACCTTGGCAACTTTAAGACTTGTGGACTTCAACTCCCAGAATTCAGCCAAAGCAGGGGTTTCCCAGAATTCCTCAGCCAGCTTTGGCTGAATTCTGGGAGTTGAAGTTCACAAGTCTTAAAGCTGCCAAGGTTGGAGACCCCTGCTTTAGACTGTAATTTCCATCATCCTTGCAATCTATCACATTATAAGATGAATACTAAATAAAGATAACAGAAACATTTATCAAGAATGCTCTTTTCAGATCTATATCCTTTGTATGACTCCCTTTGAAAAGACTTACTGTTTCCCCGAAAATAGGACCCAGCCAGAAAATAGGTCCTAGCATGATTTTTCAGAATGCTCGTAATATAAGTCCTACCGCCAAACTAAGCCCCAGTTAAGATTGTCAGTCAGATGGATGCATTTAGTACTGTATTTCGCCCCAAAATAAGACCTAACCAGAAAATAAGCCCTAATGCGTCTTTTGGAACAAAAATTAATATTAGACCCGGTCTTATTTTCAGGGAAACACGGTAGTTTTTTTCTGGTAAAAATATCTTTGTGAGGAAGCATCAAAAGGCTTAGAGTTTTGGCTTATCTCAGAAATCCATAACGAAGCCATGTATCTTGCTGGTATCTTGCCTTGTTGTTGAGTCTTTAAACAACACATCCATTATAAGAACTGGGTCACTAAAGGGATGATTAGAAGTTACCTCTACTGTTGGTATTTCTTACTTTTCCCCCTTTCTTATCTTGAATCCTTTAAGATAGAGGTCAGTCTGGAAATGAGAGAGGACTGAGTTTGACAGCATCAATGTTGGTAGTCACTGATAGGCAATTAATTTGATTAAGGCATTAATAGATTCTATCTGTTCTATCTTGGAGGACTGATGGGAGTTTTTGTCACGTACTGTTCCATTTTGGCACTAGATAAGAGTTAATGAAATTCAAGAGAGATTGGATTTAGATCATTTGTGAGAATCTAGCCTGATTCCTCTTTTGACACTCTCTCCCCTAGAATCTGCCAATCCTTCTCCTCCCACAAAACTAGAAAGCTTTCTGGGTCTTTCTTCATCAACTCAGTCTCCACAGCGACAGTGTAATCTGCATTTATTGACTTACAATATTTATACACCACTTTTCATTATAAAAGAAGCATTACAGTTGACAGAAACATGGTAGTTTTCATTTGTCTTTATGAGTCCACACAGGTTTTGCCCTAGTTCTTCCCTTTATTATCTTTAGATTTAATAAAATATGCATTGATTTGAGGATCCATTAAATTTATTTGTTGTTAGATTTTTTTTTTTGGTTGCTATTATTGGTTAACAGAAATATACACAGAATACAGCGAGCACTTGGAGTATTGCCACAGCATGCAATGATTAAAAGTAAGCGGATACAGTAAACTATTTTAAAATTGTCAAAAACAACATTCAAAACCACAATAAAAATAAAATAGAATAAATAATCTTTTGGAATGAATTCTGCAGGCCAGAGAGTATCATCCCAAAGGCACCATTTCTGATTGGTTTGTTGTTGTTTTTTTGATAGGGACCATCAGAGCAACTTTTGAATCCCTAGCACATATACTGTTTTGGTATCTTTGAGGAACGCTTTTTTAAAAAAAAAATGTAAAAGAGGGTTGAAAATGCCTCCAATTTGGTAGTTAACTGGATTCGAAATGGAAGTCTGTGGACTGTTGACTCTTACTTCATTCCTCAGCTATGCAGAATGAAGAAGTCAGAGGGCAAGAGCAATTAAGGGAAAAAATGGAAGATCAGTCTGTACAAAAGTAATACTGAACAGATGCTCTTTGATGTGCAACATTTATTATTAATGCTCCTGTAAGAGACTTTCATGTTCTTATAAATATTTATAGTCATCTGTATTTCCTGTGGGGGTTTTTTCCTACCTCCCCTCCCCCCGCCCCCCAGACATACCTTACTCTCTTCAGGCTCAATGAAGATCACTGAGACATTGGTATCAGACAGTGGCCTGTACATCTGTGTGGCCACAAATATTGCTGGAAATGCAACCCAAAAAATAAAACTAAGTGTACACGGTAAGAATCCTCTGCTTTCAATAATAAATATTTAATTAAATTAATAATGTGTATTGAATGAATTAGTAACTCAAATAATATTAACTTAATTAAATATGACTAAGGTTACTGGCATCAGATTCAAATTGGATTGGTGGGGGGGGTGAGGGAGTCCCGAGGCTGTACTTTATGTATTATGTACTGTATGTACTTAGGTGAGAAGATTAGTAATACTATCAGAACTTTATTTTTAAATATTTTTTCAATCTGTTTTTTGGCCCAGTAAATCTATTTAGAGTCTGTTTGCAACACAAAATTATGCAATGGAGAGTTAATTTTTAAAAACATTTCTCAGTGCAATACACTACTTTCCCACTGCCTGCACCACTGATACCCGCAACCCACTCACAGGTACCATTATCTTTCTTAATTTCCCTCTTCCACAAGGCTACAGAAACTACCTATTGCTTCTATTTGCTGACATCCTGAATTCTTGTGTAACATAATAGCTTCTCATAGATCTCAACAGCCTAAATAAGACTTGCTGCTTAGCCACAATTTACAGGAACGATCTATGCTGATTAAATGAAAAGGATCTGCTGCACCTCTTTATAATAATATGTATTTTTCAAAAGATAATCATTTAAAATGGGAATGCCATGGCTCAATGGTTAAAGATGCTGGAAAGATGACAGCCTAGGCCCTAAATAATGGGGTGAGGTCTCATTCCTTGCCCCAGTTCCTGCCCACCTAGCTGTTTGAAAGCATGCAAATGTGAATAGGTTAACCGGTATCACTTTGATGGGAAGGTAACATAATTTATCTTTTAGCATGCTATGTTGTGTTCTTCATGTTTTACTGAATGATCTTCTAAAATCTTTCTGTATTTAATTTATTATTATTATTGTTATTTTTTATTTAGTTCCTCCAAAGATACAACATGGGCCTCGAGTGATTAAAGCAAAGGCTGGTAATAGAGTTGATATACATTGCAGTGCTCAAGGAATCCCATCTCCAAGAATTACTTGGCTTAAAGATCAACAACCCCTATTGATAGACAACAAACAATATGCTTCTCTGGATGGAACACTGAGTATCATCAAAGTTGTGCTTTCAGATGCTGGAATCTATAAATGTGTGGCAAGTAATATTGCTGGTCATGATGAAGCTGAGATAATGATCCAAGTTCAAGGTAATGTTAACATTATAGTGAAAAGTGCATAAGAAGAATTATCATTTTTAAAAAGAGGTTATGTTTACACTTACAGCAAATAATTGGATTATAAGAGTTTTTTTGTTTTTATTGAGAGTATTCAAATATATACATATAACCTTGAGGGAGAATATCCTATTGCACATATATATACAATCAGGTAAAGCAGAGGTTCCTTTTCAACCAGTCAAATGTCTATATATTTCTATCTCTGTCTCTGTCTCTGTCTCTGTCTCTGTCTCTGTCTCTGTCTCTGTCTCTATACATACATACATACATACATACATACATACATACATGTGTGTGTGTGTGTGTGTGTGTGTATCTTCCCAATATATTTTTTATTATTGTGAATCTCATGGGAAACTTTAAATGACATGGAATTCACTTTTTCCATTGGTTCAAAAATGCAAAATTAGATATGTTACTCTGTTTTGAAATTTCTTAGTTATGGCAATTGAATTATAATTTTTAAACCACCAACTAATCCTGAAGTAACTTTATTTTTTTTTATGTTGATTTCTCCTCCATTCTGTAGTCTAAAAATCATTCATAAAACATAAATAAAGTAAAAGGAAATTGACAACATAAGCTTAAAACTAACAGGAGTTCATGTTTCCTAGAATTCAATACAGTTGTTTGTAGAATATAAGAAAATTTACAGTTGCATTAAAGCAGATGAACTGGACTAGTAAACGAGAGGTATCTTTCTTGGAAGATGAACTATTGATATTAAGAATTATATCAGACACAGGCAATTTCATACAGTCAGACTACCATTTTACCTAATGCTATCTACCCTTAGTTGCTTTCTCCAAATTCCCAAGTTTCAGTGGAAGTTTTTATTACACTCTGAAGCAAATTGTGTGGGTAGTTAAGAGAGAAGAGAAGGATGGCCATCATCATATATAAAGTTAGACGTGTTTTATTGAAAAAAATACTTTATTTTTTATGTCAGTAAGGGTAAAATCATGGCAAGTATTAAAAATATGTAACATTTCACTTTAGCAGGAAAGGAAGTTCAGGTATCTAAATCTGACGAAAAACAGAGGGGTATCTTTGCTTCTCTGATCTGCTAATCAGTAGATTGCAACAGAAAGGTACAAATCCAGTTTGTACCTTTCCAGTTTGTATATATCCAAATATACTGAGGAATATAACAGTGAATTACTACTTACCTGATGTTGCTTCTGTTTCTTCTCGATATTTGTACACAGAAAAGTTTTTTTCTTAGAGTTTCCTTAGCATACCATGAAGCCTCTGAACCCAGTAAACAAAAATGTATTATATGCAATATATAATGAAATTGTAATAGTGTGTGTGTATGTGTGTAAATATACATACATACATATATATATATGTCTTTGGTTATTCGAGTTTTCTCCCACGTAAAATTGGAAGTGTCTTGGCGATGTTTCGACGAAGTCTCATTCGTCATCTTCAGGCTGGTGTTCTCGGCTTCGTGCTTCTAGGTGCTTCATTGCATGCACCACATACAAACACCTGCGATAAAAGTCTGTTAGTTGAAATGCTTAAAATCCTGGCTAAAATCCCAGCTTAAGATCCCAACAAAACACTTTGTAAGGTCTTTTGAACCTCTAGCTAAAATCCTAACCAACATTTTAAAAGTTTTCTTTTTGGCAATGTTTCGACAAGTGTTTTGTTGGGATTTTGGAGGATCTTAAACTGGGATTTTAGCCAGGATTTTAAGCATTTCAACTAACAGACTTTTAATGATGCGGGAAAACACCCGAGAGTTTAACTTTTTACAAACACACACCCGCGAAAACTTGAGAAGACATATATATATATATATATATATATATATATATATAT
>WNWU01000050.1:1773418-1815200 GCA_012654045.1 Ptyas mucosa
CTATACCTATACCTATACCTATACCTATACCTATATCTATATCTATATCTATATCTATATCTATATCTATATATCAAACTATTCTAAAAATACGAATTCCAGGTATATTAGTAAAAAAGAAGCAGACATACTGCGAACTCCGGAACTTCTGGAGTTTGCAGTATATTTGCTTCTTTTTTTACATCTATCTATCTATCTATCTATCTATCTATCTATCTATCTATCTATCTATCTATCTCTATCTCTCTCTCTCCTTATTTTTGGGGGAGGTCTTATTATTTTGGGGTACGTGGAACAAGATTGGGCTCCTCTTGCTGTCTTATCTGATTTCCAGCTTTGTCTCCCTAACCAGAGGAAATGGCAGGGACCAGCTGTGCATGCGTTTAAAAATTTTCGGGGAGGGTGTATTTTTGGGGGGAGGCTTATTTTAGCGAATGCTAAAATCAGGGGATGTCTGATTTTTTGGGAAACTGTGTGTGTGTGTGTGTGTGTGTGTGTGTATGTGTGTGTATGCCATTTTGAGAATTTCAAATGTTTATAAACTGGAATTTGGGAAACCTACCCAATAGTATAAATAAAGCTCATATTCCATTCATTTTGTATTAGAACCTCCAACTGTTGGAGCACTTGATCCACCATACAACTCTCCATTTCAAGAAAGAGTAGCAAAAGAACAGATTGCCTTCCCATGTCCAATCAAAGGTACAGAGCATCATAAATTGCTGAGTGGAGACTTTCCATTTTGGAGAATGTTGATTTTTGTAAACTGGTGAATCTATTATTTCTTGCTTAATTAAATTTATTAGCTACCCAACTTTAATGGACTATAGATGGTGTACAAAGAAGGGAAATATAAAAACAACTGAAAACAACTGGCCCATACAGACAGCCCAGACTAAATCACCCAGAATAAAGTAATCTAATAGACAGCATAAACAACAATAACAAAAACAGGGGCTATTGAACAAATATAAAGATCAACTCTGGGCCAACTTCAAAATCTTGAAATCAGGTTTTCAAAGATTTTTGGAACCCCAGCAGAGAGGGCATCCTTTTCTCTGGGTGCATGCTGTTCTACATGGTGGGGCCATAAAAGAGAAGGCATGCTTCCTAGACCCTACAAGAAGACAATGGGGCCTGGAGCACACCCATGCTGTTGGAACATACTAAGCAGGCAGAAATAGTTGGAGATAAATGGGTTTTTTTGATCTCCAGGTCCTATGCCATGCAGGGTTTGATAGGTAATAACCAGCACTTTGAATTAAATAACCAGCAGTTCACCAGTCTCTGGGATGGGAGGATTAGGCCTTCCATCTTTTATAATAATCACTTGACTGCAATGTGGTGTTATTATTTTTTAAATAGTAAATGAATGCAACCTTGCAGACAGAAGCCAAACTTTGGATCATACCACCGAAGTTTGGTAATTTTTCCAATATTTTAAAGCTGATTTGCTGTGTTAATAGCCAGTTTGCTATAGTGGAAAAATGTACATTTGAGTATACAATAGTGGCCAAAATTGTGGAAACCTTTTGGGAAAAGTATATTTTTGAGGTTTGATGGCTAATAACGCCACTTTTTTTGGAGTTTCAAGATAATTATATTCAACTGCTGAAAGGCCTGCGAGTAGCCCAAACCTTAATCCAATTGAAAATCTGTGGAGCCGGCTAAGGAAACTTGTTAGTCAGAAGCGACCCAGCAATAAAACCCAGTTAATAGAAGCAATCATTCAATCTTGGTTTCACATTATAACAGCTGCAGAACTAAAAGACTTGGTTCACTCCATGGGAAGACATCATAAGGCCATAATCATGCTAAAGGTTACCCAACTATGTATTAACTGACGTGATAATTTTTTTTATATCTCGTTTTTTTCTATGGTGATAATTTTTGTATATCTCATTTTTTCTACATGTTTCACTTTTCTTCTTTATACTGTAACTGCTATTCTAATAGCAAATCCTTCATAAAAGTTATTGCATTACATTCTTGATTAAATTATCTTTTTTATGGTACTACTAAAAAAAAGTGCTGTTATTAACTAGTTTTAGAAAATACACTTTTCCCAAAAGGTTTCCACAATTTTGGCCACTATTGTATGTAGCATCTGCACTATTGTCTTCTTGAAAATGTTTCCCATATGGTGCTACTTGAAATAAGCAGCTTATGTATTAATGATATCAGTCCTTCCTATAATGTTGGAATTGTTTGTTTTATTTGGCTAGCAGGCTGCAAGAGGGTTGTGGGGTTTTTTGGCCTTCTTTTGCTTAGGAAAAATGACATCTTAGACTTCCTTTTTTGCCTCCAGGTAGACGGGATAAACAAAGTCAGTTTCCTCTTCTGAAAAGGATTTTCAGAATTTTTAAAAACACATTTCATGGGAGGTGATAGGAAGTTATAAAGCTTGTCAGCCAATCTGCTTACTGATTGACTTACTGAAAGGCAGGTCTAAATCAAATAAGGATAAATAAAGTCAAAAGCCAGTTCTTTGGAGACTCTTGAATACATCTCGTCTATGTATCTCCATGTATGTATTAGTATGTAAGATTATGGCTACATGGAGATTTCTTTGTGATTAAGTGGAAGGTTGTATACTGTATATGAGTATGGGAAGGTATATATAGAGAAGAAAATTTGTTTAGATTAATTCTCATGTTTAAGGGTATATAAGTAATAAGTGAATCTATCAGGTCTGCCTGATCTTCATATGACTGCCCTATTGCAGAGTATTCAAACATTCATCAGAATACCATGGGCTATTTGTGGTAGTAGCAGGATAAAGAAAGACATCTTGGGGAATAAAAAAAGGAGATATTCTCTGATAATAATGAGTGCCACTTGTTTAAATAACAAATATAATGGAGAATGTAGAGAGAGAATTTGTAGACAATTCTACCTGCTATTTCAACCATAGAAACAATGAAGAGTTTTTGGGGAGGAGGGTCAATGCCAGTTCAGAGGCTCTTGAATAGGGTGCATATGTTATTAAAAATTACCAAATACTTTATTCTGAAATGCAATCTATTTTTTTTAACTTCAAATTAAGTGGAATATTTAGAACCCTTTGTTTTATAATATAGGTACCCCAAAGCCTGTGATAAAATGGCTACATAACAATAGGGAGCTTACAGGCAGTGAACCTGGGATTTCAATTTTGGAAGATGGAACTTTGCTGGTCATTGCCTCTGCCACACCTTACAACAGTGGAGAATATATCTGCACAGCAATCAATGAAGCTGGAAACACAGAAATAAACTACAATCTGAAAGTTTATGGTAAACTAACCGTTTTGCTAGGAGTTAATGTTACTTCATTCTAAATTTTAGAAAGTGGTAATTGAGGTATAATTACCATAAACATTGACATTAACTGTGTTAAAATAAAAATTAGAAATGAACTAATTCGAACTTGCACGTGTAAAAGCCAAATACCTAAAAGGGCTGAGAATATTGAAATAAAATCAATGATACAAATAAGTCACTTTGTTTAAATATTTACTTATTTGATTGCAGTTCCACCTGAAATCAAAGATCAGGACAAAGTGACCAATGCATCTGTGGCCATTAACAAGCCTTTAGGTCTGTTCTGTGAAGTATCTGGTGATCCTTTTCCAGTCATCACTTGGTATAAAGATGATGTGCAGGTACACTAACATATTATCCATTTTTTTTCTTAGATCAAAAATGAAATTAAGCTGAAAGCATGAGATAAAAATTGTGAATATTTTGTTAGTTTTTGATACGTTATGAGGCTGGCAGCATTTCAAATATGTATGAACAAAACCAGACTGAGTTTCACATGAGTGGATTATTATTTTGATGCAATCTCATATAGGAATAATACTGAAAATAATGTTCAACCTCTGTTCTTCCTATAACCCTATCTGACTAAAGCAGTATAAAAATACATTCCCATCAGAGTTGCAGGCTTTCCATCCAAAAAAGGATTGCCCCCACCCCAAAAAAAATAGCTGGAGGCAAAACAAAATTCAAGTACCTAAAGAGTGGATCTTCGTTCCAACTTCTGCTAACCATGAAGTTCTCTGCATTAATGGACATTTTCCTAAACTCATTTTGGGATCTCAAGAATAGATTGAAGCAGGGGTGGGTTCTATTTACCTTTACTACCGGTTCGCAAGAACCAGCAGAACCGGGAGCAACCTACCACTGAGTTGAAGGGATTAGTGGGGTTGCTATAACTCCAAACAGTAATAGTCTCTTCAGACTGCTGCCTTCATACCTATCCCATTAAAAGAGAAATACAAGAGGCACTGAATTAGACAACTCTCTTCTTCATTCACTGCGGCTTCCCGAGAAGAATCTATCCTGTCAAAGTCCAGAAGTTTATGGTAATTTCCAAAGTAGGAATTGTTATTTAGTTTCTATTATTACTCCTGGTTGCAAGGCATGCTATAAAACTTATCTAATTAAGCACAAACAATTATCTGGTATATTTAGCAGATATAATCTCAATTATGCCTGAATCTTTTCAGGTTCTGGAGGGCAGCAATTTACAAATTTTGGAAAATGGAAAGTTGTTGAAACTTCTTAAAGTTGCAACTGATGATGCTGGCCAGTATTCATGTAAAGCCACCAGTATAGCTGGGAGTTCAGAGAAATTTTTCACTATAGATGTGCAAGGTTGGTACACTTAACTATGATTATGGTATGAAATTAAATATGAAGTGCCCTTGGCATTTCAGAAATATATGCTTAGGTAAGCAATACAAGCATGAAGTACTCAGTAGTAAATTAACTGTCATACAGTCTTTAAGAAGGGACATGGTGGCTCAGTGGCTAAGACACTGAGCTTGTCGATCAAAAGGTTGGCAGTTCAGTGGTTCGAATCCTTAGTGCCACGTGAGCTCCCATTACTTGTCCCAGCTTCTGCCAACCTAGCAGTTCGAAAGCACGTAAAAAATGCAAGTAGAAAAATAGGGACCACCTTTGGTGGGAAGGTAACAATGTTCTGTGCGCCTTTGGCATTTAGTCATGCCGGCCACATGACCACGGAAATGTCTTTGGACAGCGCTGGTTCTTTGGCTTTGAAATGTAGATGAGCACCATCCCTTAGAGTCGGGAACGACTAGCACATATGTGCGAAGGGAACCTTTACCTTTACCCTTATCTTACAGTCTTTAAAATATATTATAAATAGCTGACTAACCTTATTATCTTGCATTATTATTTTGATGTGATATGGACCCATTAAAAGGACAAGAGAGCAAAAAAACACCACACTTAAGCCTAAAAGAATTATTCAGGACTCCAGATTATTTGTACTTGCTTTGTCTAGTTTTTAACCCTGGATATTTAAAATGATATGAACCTTGAAGTAGCGTTGTTTAGGCTTTTAGGTTATTTAATGCTCTATTAATCATTCCTAAACTCTAAAAATAGCCAGCTTTGTGAACCACTTTTCCTGGTTCACTGCTCCAATTTATTCCTTTAATTAATGATGCTGTGTGTCTCACTTTTAAACAATCAGTACAAACCGCTCATTGCAATTAATCCCAAAATGATCTTTATTCAAATGTCAACCTAGAATGAAAATAGCTTTATATTGCAGTTTTCCTCAGTGAAATGCTAATATGGGTACTCATCATTGGCATCCTTCAGTCTCTGAAGGTACTATGGGTACTATAAGCTGGTATTTAATATGTATTTTGGGTGTGAAAAGAAAGGATTGCCTTTCTTATTTCTTATAAGGATTTCCTTTCTTATTTCCAGGATTAGCTTCCACTTTTCGTTTCCTAAAAGCACTTTGCAGTATTTTAATAGGGCTTCCCATTTAATTGTCACCCCTTGTTGTTGTCTCTTGTTGTCTCTTTCCTCTAGTCCCACCCATTATAAGAGATGCTGGACCCAATGAATTTTCAGTCATCCTCAGCCAACAGGCGACTTTAGAATGCAGAGTCAGTGGGTCTCCTTTTCCTATCATCCATTGGTTCAAAGATGGCAAGTAAGGGCTAATTCTTAAACCTTTCTAACACGACTTATAGACGAAAAAGAAGAAGCTTGCTTCCTCTCAATATAGTAAAGTCAGTGTCCTTTTCTTTGACTTTGCATCATGTCTTAAGAATTAATTTCAGTAAAAAGAAATTCGTATGAAGATCACAAGTCTTGGAACCATGTTAGCTTCTATGCACAGGGTACTTTCTTCACATTATCATTTTCTAGATGAATTGTTAATGAAACTGAAAGAATCTTGTATAGCCTGTTCTATATTTCCCCAAAAAATGAATTACTCAGGATTTCCCACAGTGTAAATTTTGATATTATTTTACTTTGTAGTGTACCTGTCAGTATGTAAGCTTTATTTACAAACATTTTATTGAATTGATGCCATTTATGATGGTTTTTTTCCCCTACCAGGCCCCTCTTTTTAGGTGATCCTAATATTGAGGTTTTGGACAAAGGGCAGATTCTTCAAATAAAGAGTGCTCGAAGAGTTGACAAAGGACGCTACCAATGCAGTGCAACCAATTCTGCAGGCAAACAGTTTAAGGAACTCAAACTCATAATCCACGGTTAGTTATTGCAAAAATACATTACACATCTGTTTAAAGTGTGGTGGTAATAAATATGACAGAGGCCCCTGTACCCCAATTTCTTGTGTTCCCACAAAAAATAAATCAAAAAGTTCCTTCAGCTTACAACATTTATTTATTCATTCATTTGTGCCTTTACATTCTTTTTTATTGTAGAAACTGTAAAATTGATCACTATAAGAAATAATGCTTAAAAGAAAAATACAGTTATTGATAAACATGCTAATAGTTATACCAGAGGTTCTATTGCTATAATGGATCTTTAATCTGAAAACCCATTGTATTTTTTTCATTGGGGAAAATTGGAGTTGGAACTTCAGAAATAGATTTCTCAGAGTGGATTTTTATCCTCTTTTCGATAGTTTGTTTCACTCTCAATTAGTGGAAGGGGGACTTATTCTTCCTCTGGATTTAAGGTGGAAATTTGAAATTAACCCATTTGTCCTCTGGACTGTCCTCTTCATGACCAAACTGCAGAAATGAAGGTTTCCCTGATTGACTGAAGAACTGAGTGACTGGAAGAGGTGGGTCTTCCATCACATTTGCAATTGTGTGTAGCGTAAATTTATGGACATTAGTACTTTTCTTTCTCACTTCTAATACATTTTTTGGATTACAATTTCTTTTTCAGTTAAACAGAGATTTTCTCCAGGTACAGATAAGTGTTTCTTTTTGGTGATTTAAAGTATTTCTGGAATTATAATGTTTAAAAACATTTGAGCATTTTACTGATTTTTGTTTACTTTGCAAAAAACTGAGGAACTAAAGAGATTAAAATCTTTAAATGGAAAGAAATAGCTTTTCTTTTTGAAAGAGTGAATAGAAATATCCTTGTGTGGGAAAGCTGTCTTGTTTACATAACAATTGTAAAACAAAATCTTGAGAGTGGATTACCAGAGCACAAGAGGAAATGAGAGAAAATATTTGATTTATAGACCTGTGAAATGCTTGAATTTTTTAACTCTTTACTGGAACCAGAAGTTATTTTTGAAGATGAATGAATCCCTGTGGAGACAATTGAGATGGATTCACTGGATTTATAAATGCAATTAAATAATCAATCAAAAATTGTAAAAAAACATGTTGTAAATTACTTGTTCAAATTGAAATAGAAGAGATTTATTGGAGTTAGTTCATGGAAACTACAGGTGAACTTAAAAGATGATAAGAAGAGGGAGAAAACAGTAGAAGAAAACAGGATTATTTGTGGGACTTAAGGATGGTTGGGAGGAAGAAGGAAAAATATAAATTTGATTTACCTAATTATAGTTAAAATAATGAGTTTCTATTTCTGGTGATGTTGAATAGTTATCTGGGTTGGATAGTGTTTCTTTTGGAAATGTCTAATGGGGTAATTGATTAATTTTTGAATATCTAAATAAGGAGTGATTATTTTTGGTAATTTCTAATAGTTTTAAATTTCTTTTTTGCAATGTTTAAAGAGAACAATTAATATATTGTAGACCTAATGGAAAAGTGGGATATATATCTATGTCAGCAAGTATTTTTGTAATTTACTGGATCTTTGTTGATTAATAAGGAGAATTGAGGATTTAGAGATGGGTTTATAGAACATGGGGGAAAGTATGAAATGAAAACATCCTATTTTAAGAGATAGTAATGAGTTGTTAATGAAGCTATGTCAGAAAGTGGGATTTAATAATATAATTATATGGAATTATAGAAGTAGCATAAACCATTGTTGATTTTAAAATAAGAATTTGGTGCAGTTTTTATCTGTACCTTTACCAAAGAAAGTTGAAAGCAATTCTTTTTCTTTTTTCTTTTTTCACATTTTTATGTGAATTTCCATTTTTCTTAGTTTACTTTTTATTCATATTTTTGAAATTTAATAAAATTAAATTAAACATTTAGATATATATATATCTTTATTTGAATCTAGGAAACAATGCCCTCACTGTGTCTAAAACACTGCTTCAACCTCAGTTATTAATTTGTTACTTGACTACAGCTATTTCCTTTGCAAATCTTTTTGAAAAATAAAAAAAATGTTGAAGCTGGAGAACTAAGTTGAATTTTGACATGTCACTAGCAACATTTCACTTTCCCATTTTGTCAATCCATTCACTTTTATATATACTTATAAAATATACTTATTACATAAGTATAGAACAATTAAAATGGAATCTAATATCATTTGGGCAAAATCACATTTGATTTATGGATCATGCAATGCAGCAATAAGAATTGTGTATATGAATTGAACCCATGATATTAAGGACAAGAAGAATATTTAATACTTCACCGCAATCTGAAATGCTTCATGTGGATTTTTTAAAAAAACTTGGCTCCCAATGATGCCAGTAACACTAATGAAGATAATTTTTGGTAGGGGTAGACAAAACTTAGTAACAACTGGGTAAAGTACATGAAAACTACTACATCATTATGGTGATTCTTTAAAGTGACTCTATTTCTCTTAGTCTTAGTCCTGTGTCTTTTTCTAGGTTGAATTTTACTGAAAGCAAAGCTTTATCTTCCTTTTGTGATTAATGAAAGATTGAAGTGGATTGGTACATCCCCAGGATTAATGGTAGATTGGTAGATCCCCATGGAAGTGGATTGGTACATCCCCAGGATTAGTGTGCATAACCTGAGAAAGAAAGGCTGGCAGAAGAGAATAGCAGAAATGCACTGTATCTGTTGTTTGGCTATGATAGAACATTTTGAATCTTGTATAGTCATTGAAACAAGAGACTAGTGATGGACTGCCAGAATAGTGAAGGATAGGCCATAACTGACATTATGCATGAAGGTTTTATGGAAGTATGGAGAAATAAATGAAAGACAGAGAACAAAATGGGAAATAATTTGTAGGGGAGAAAGTCTATGTAATGCAAGCTGACCATATGTTACAGCACTTAAAAATAGAACTAAACTTGGATGTGGTTGTGTTTCCAATTACTTTCCCTAGTGTCTTCAGCTCCAAATACAGTCATTCAGAAATTATCTGAGACCCAGATAAATGTTATCTTCTTTTTGTTAGCTGCCTTCAAAATTCATATTCAAATTTATTTACTACATTCCTGAGACCAGATACAAATAAGGAAAATAAAAGAGAAAGACTTTTCAATACTAAATAGCAAGTAACTCTGCTGTTACATTTATATGTGATATAATAGACAGGGCTACTTTAAACCATTTAATTCCCCTTCAAATAATATCTACAAAATGCAGTATTCTGAATACATGTGAATTAATAAAAGATATTTGGAAGTGCTCAACTTCAAGCTCTTTTTCACTCATATTTCTCTTAAAAATCTGTTCCTTTCTGCATCAGAGTAAATGATGAAGATCTGTTCAAATCAGGTATGGAAGTTGGAAAATTGCTTAGATTAGTAGGCTGAAGTATCCCCTTACATTTGAGTACATTCATGATTTCTTTGCCATTCAATATGCCTGAAATTACATTTTTAGTGTATGTTATCTTTGAAACCCATCACAGGTTGGATTTTATTCATTCTGGCAGCATAGATTGTATGTTGGCATGAATACATTTCCACCATCAGCAATCACATTTAGAAACTTGTTTATTACACCATATGAGTGCGCTGTGAGTGTCATTTATAAGCACCTGCAAATGATTAGTTTACAATCATTATTATAGGCTTGAAGAGTATATATTTGCCTGAAGAACAAGGGTTTCTAGTTTTGGGTTTCAGAACATATTGAAATCATCAAGGTGCTGAAGTGATACTTCTGGTTTTTAAAGTCACAGGAGGTTTCTTGGGTGAACTTTAAAGTCTTTAGTAAAGTTGTTTTCTTTTTAAGGTACTGAGTTGGCTAGCAATGCAGTGACTATCAAGACAACTTTTTTCTTTTAATTTAAACTGCTTTTACATGTGTATATGTTCTTACAGTCCTAGGCCCTTATAATTAGAAAGATATCACGTTTGGCCAACTGCAGCTCATCAAAAGATCTCAAATCTCTACCCTAAATTTTATAAAGATCTTTAAATATATGACTTCTCCCGGGATGTGTGTGCTATGTTTCTGTCTCATTGCTCTCACTCAGTTACATATACATGCAGTTTAAGGAGGGCATGGATTTGCAATGCTTCCTGAATTGGGCATTTCATGTTGATGGGGCAAAGATAAAAGTAAGCATGTCCAAACCAGAAACCCCCAAATGGGTATGGTGAAAGTGAAAGTCTTTAAAGATGCATGGGATCTTTTTTTCCATAACTTGGTTTACCTTCCATTTATCATCCTTAATCTTAAAAACAACTGTGTTTATTTCAATTGATTTACTGAGAATTGAAGGTAATTGAATGAAAGTTTGGGATCCCCATGAAGATCTAGCTGCTATTGCTTATATGCTGTGTAAGCAGCTCCAATTTTTGTTTTGCAACTCCAGCCTCTAAATCCTCCACCAATAAACAGATAGTTATAGTTTAGGGCTGCAGAAATCTAGATGACCACTATATGGCAATAATCCAAACTCTAATTCTTAGCTATGACCTGGAAGCCATGTAGATTTTTGCAGCTAAGTTGGTTGCCCTTTGTTAGATAGACTTTAAAATATTTTGAACATAAAACCCATAATGAATAGCTACCAGATCAGAAAGGCAAGAATCTGAATAACCGTTATATGGAATTAAGGAATTAGAATTTCTATTATTACCTTGTTATTTAATGGTTGTCCAGATTTTTGCAATCTACATAAACAGCCCTAAATATAAATAAATATGAATATTCTGGAATTCCTGTCCTTTCATGTGTTATAGGGCTATGCATTATGAAACTGATTCGGAAGAAGCATTTTGGGCCATATGTAAGGATAGCATCTGCAGCATCTCTGCTCTAATTGTTAAAGCATCTGTATCTTTTCTATGTTTTTCATGGGCCTGATACAACTGGTTTAAAGGTCATTTCATAGAATCAGCTCCTTAAGCAGTGGCATCTTTTTACAGGCTCACATCAGGGATGAAATCTACTTACCTTCCCTACTGGTTTGGAAGTGCGCCCGCTGATTGTCAGGTCTGATTTTTGAACCTCTGTGCATGTGCAAAGCCTTCTGCACATGCGCAGAAGGTAAAAAATGGGTTACTTCCTGATTAAAACCAAGAAGTAATAATGTCCAGGTGGCTAGGCGGAGCCTCATGCTACCGCTGCTACTGGTTGACCAAACCACGTGCTGCCACCGCTACCGGTTCACCAAACCATGTGCCACCGCCGCTACTGGTTCGTGCGAGCTGGACAGAACCAACAGGATTTCACTACTGGCTCACATGGAATCCTCAAAAAGGTTGTGGCTCTTTTAATTAGCAGGAATAGTGTTGAGCTTGCAGAACAACCGAAGCGCTTCTTCCAGTTCACTCTTGAAGTGTGCACAGACCTAATACCTAAGTTGCATTTTAAGGATAAAGCTGATTTTCAGTCCTTAGCTTTCAATATTTGATTATTTTTAAAGAAATAGGTGTCCCACTTTCCTTTGAAGAAAGGAGCCTCAGACTAGCTCACAAAATGTTAAAACTACATAAAACACAGTAACCGCGTATTTTAAGAGAAAATCAATATCTAAAGTTAAAATGCAAAGGATTGGCATTAACTGTCAAACAAAATTAATCAAAAGCAGAATCAAAGGTTTGAAAATGAACTGAAAAATACATATTTGAAGAAAAATTCCCCTTATAAAACATTTATTGCATAATGTGTCTGAAGTAGGATAATTTGAATCTGGTCCTTTGTGTTTCAAGTTAGAACTCTGAGTTCTAACTCAGAGTTAGAGTTTAACATTCCATTTGTTTGTTTTCTTTGCTAATAGGGTATTTTGCATATTTGTTTTTGCATCTTACTGTTTGTTTTTCTGTTCCTTTTCTACAAAGTTCCACCTACAATTAAAGGAGAAAATATTACCACTGAGGTGTCAGCACTGCTATATACCATCTTAAAGCTGGAGTGTGAAGCAAGAGGGATTCCAGTTCCCACAGTAACGTGGTATAAAGATGGAAGCCCAATTATTTCTGGACCCCAAGCCCTTTATTTGGAAGATGGACAATTTCTCCAGATTCCTCATGCTCAAGTCTCTGATTCAGCTCAATATACCTGCCAGGCAACCAACGAAGCTGGAATGGCTGAAAAAATATTCCAAGTGGATGTCTATGGTAGGAAGTGATATCACCATATGCCATTTGTCTGTATGCCACTTTTTCCAGTTCAGTGCTGGAGGTTGATTTGTGAAACCTGGCAATTTCTGGTCCTTAAATGTTCTAGTCTCCTCTTGGCTGGTGACTTTTTTGCACCTTGTTTTTGCTTTAAGCTATCAGCAGGGTTGATCCACATTCAAGTGAGAGCGGTAATAATAGCATAACATGGGTAAGAAGGAGGAGGAAGAAACTAGTTGTCCTCTATCATTTTTCTCACCTGGAGAATGAATTCCATCGTTGGTGAGCATTCCTGTAAAAAAGTGCCATTGAGCTCTTTTCTCTCTCTTGGCCATCCATGTTATGCTTTAAATCCTCCTTTCTCAAGAGGTAATCATAGGCATCCACATAAGAGGAGAAGGGGGAAAAACTGATCTAATGTATATCATGATGTATAATTTGTGGCTTTCATACGTCACATCAACGACAACATTGCTCTTGTGTGATCATTTTTGAAGAAATCAAAAGATTTATTGAAGATGCTGATGACTTTGGCAACCTGGTTCTTCTTCTACAGCTATTATCTATTTATCTAAATTAGCCTTAAACAATGTAAACCAGTTTAACTAAAAGAAGATATCTACAGTACAGTGTATGGATCCATGGAGAACATATATCACTTTTAGCATAAAAGAAAATTCCCGAGGAAAGAAGATAATCAATTGTAACAATGCTTGCTTGTGAGGGGAAAACCCCTCTTTTTTTCCTTTTCTTCCAGTACCACCAGTTATTGAAGGTGTCAGTGAAACCATTCAAAACAAACAAGTCGTTGTTGGAAGTTCACTTATATTGGAATGTAAGGCAGCTGGCAATCCCCCTCCCCTGTTAACCTGGCTGAAGGATGGAGTTCCTGTGACAGCAAGTGACAACCTCCATGTTGTGTCTGGTGGGAAGAAGCTGGAGATCCTGAATGCTGCTGTGACTGACCATGGCCAATACGTGTGTGTAGCTACCAGCATAGCTGGGGAACAGGAGATCAAATACGATGTGGAAATCCTCGGTGGGTAGAAACTAAATTAAGCATTATATTTTCTTTTAGGACTCCTGGTGGCACAGTGGTTAGAATGCAGTATTGCAGGCTTACTCTGCCCATTAACAGGAATTTGATCCTGACGGTGCTTGAAGTTGATTCAGCTTCTGAGGTCAATAAAATGAGGACCCAGATTGTTGGGAGCAATAAACTGACATTTTAAACCACGCAGAGAGCGTTGTAAAGCACTATGGGGTGGCATATAAATCTAAGCACTATTGCTATTTAGTTTTATTTGTGTTTTCAAAGAATGTGAAAGTTTCATACAGTATTTATATTAGCAATAGCACTTAGATTTATATACAGCTTCATAATGCTTTATAACCCTCTATAAGCAGTTTACAAAGTCAGCCTATTGACCCCCAACAATCTGGGTCCTCATTTTACTGATCTTGGAAGGATGGAAGGATGGGTCAATCTTGAGCCAGTGAAAATCAAACTGCTGGCAGTCAGCAGAATTAGCCAGCAATACTGCATTCTAACCACTCACCACCACTGCTCTTTGTATACAATTTCAGCATTTCCAATCCATATGATATTTGAGATGACAATTTCTTAGTGACTGATGTTTCTTTTCCTTCTCTACATATATCTAAAGCACCACTGGAATGCTTTTGCAAACTGTAGAAATATTGCAGTTGGTATTTTCAATTCAAGTTAGTGCAAAATTTGTACCTAACAAAAGTTAAAGGAATAAAATAAATATTATTAGATGGTGATCTGATATTGTCTTGAAATTGGTTCCAATTTTACCTATAAATATGTTGATTAATATATATAAAAAATAGTATTAGACTATTAGACCAACACAGTTGCAACATGAGTTTTGGATTTTTTCCCTACAGCTGCAGAGTTACAATCTTGTGATATTTTTAATTAATCAGGAAAAAAATTTATTAGGGAAGGTATAATAAGATGTAGGGATGACCTTGAGTGACGGGGGAAGAGTTACAGGCTAGATAGTGGTCTGATAAACAAAATCTGAGTGTGAAGGAGGGAAGAGGGCAGATAAAGCATATCAGAAAGTACCTTTCCTAGTTTTTAGGACACTAAAAGTACTTTCAGACTTTCAAAATTTTCTGACTGTAACCTTATAATAAAGGTAGTGTTTTTATCCACAGTTGTTATTTCTTCCCTGGTCTACTGTACCTCAAAGGGGGGGGGGGGAGAGGGGAAAATAAACATTGATGTGAGCCAGAACAAGGGAAATCCTAGTCTTGTTCTTTCAGCATTTGACATATTAACAAGTCTCCATCCCATTCTGATAAACATGCTCACAAGAAAATGACCCCTGCTGCAGATAATGAAGATTGAGTGTAGGTCCTCTAAGCCTGAATGCACAAACAGTTTGTTCAAGGAAACACCGTAACACATCAGAAAGAGCGACGATAATTGAAAAGATATTTTAAGATTGTTTTAAAACCTTTAAATATATTTTGAAAATATTTCTACCTAGGATTCAGTTTCCCTCCCTCCTCTTTCCCTCCCCTTCTCTCTTCCTCCTAGTTCCACCAAGTTTGGAAGGAAGAAATGAATCTTCAGACCACACTGTGATTCTCCACAGCCACTTAGAGTTGGAATGTCCAGCAATAGGAAAACCCCCGCCAACCGTCACGTAAGAGATTATAACTCAATTTTTTAAAAAAGTTCACACAGGAAAACTTGGATGAAAGTAAAGTTACCAAGAAAGTTGAAGTGATAAAACCATATGATATTTCATAAAAGTTTTTTTTTTTAAATAAAAAAGTGTTACAGGAGATTTAATTGCCACATGTAGGGTTACATCCTGATGGGTATTACTCATGGCTGGTGACATTTGATGGGAGGGCAAAGCAACCCTGGGGAATCTATCATTTTCCTTAACCTAGGAAACAGGAGAACAATTTATTCCACAACGCTATTCTCCTGAGTCAAGAACTGGGTGGAGAAAAATCAGACAATCAGTCACATATTAGCCAAGAAGGATACACTGTGATTATCTGTTGTTTCTCTGCAAATACTACAGATTCTCAGTGCACAATTGTCTTCAGTGCCTAGGTAACTTCAATAGTCTTAGCAGTGCTATTCTGCTCTGTTTAAAAAGTAAAAAAGAAGAAAAATTGGCCAACTGAAAGAGTTATCATCTAGAAGTGCCTTTATGCCTTCCAGTTAATCTTGAATATTCAATTTTTGCTAGTTGCTCAGTTTTTATTTCCCTTGCTGCAATTATACAGTGTTACTATAGATTATGATAATACCTTAGGTGTTATGCCTTTACTTTCTAATGCGTTCTTTCTCCTTCCTGCTCTTCTTTTATTGTCTAGAAAAGGTGAAAGAGCTTATTTTTGGAAAAGTAATGACACGTGTCCCTGGGTAAAATGGATTGAATGTACAGCGTGCAGAATGAACTGCTCAACTCACTAGCAAAGACAGATGGAAATTAATTTCCATAGACCTGGCCAGTTCATATAGCTGCCACCCCATTTCCTTCTATACTACAAAGAAGTTCTGAAGTCAAAAGATGAACTAGTACTTTCAAATAAGATTTTATTGTAATATCTTTGCCTGGTACACACTTCTGTCTTTTCCCCCACTATTACTGCCAGCATGTTTCTTTCCAGAAAAAATAGGTTAAAGTAGAATTATAGTATGGTGCCTTTTTAATGATAGTCCTAGGGCAGGGCTGTCAAACTCCTGGCCCACAGGCTGGATGCATCATGCGCTGGCCACACCCACACTCAGTTTAGCAAAGGGGAAAAAGTCCCGATACAGCATGTGATGCCGCCGTGACGACGTGAGTCTGACACCCCTGTCCTAGCGACTATATGGGAGCACCCGTAAATCAGCATCATTTACTAGATGGCAATCCAATCTCTTAGTCCTGTAACTGTAACTTTGACACCTGGAACTGTAAACATTCTCATTTATGCCTCACAATCTCTTCTTTATACAAAATAAACATCTTAAAGATCTGCTTTTCTCTCACCAGGTGGTTCAAAAATGGCCAACCTATTGAAGGAGGAGTTGGATATAAAATTTTGCTCAATGGACGCAGGTTTCTCATCTCTCGGGCTGAAATATCTGATGCAGGCCGTTATCAATGTATAGCGACCAACAAGGCGGGAGAAAGCAAGAAAGAATTTGATGTGATTGTGCATGGTGTGTTATTTCTGTAGGAAAGGAAAAAAAGGGAAATGTTCGGGTTATACCTTTCTGTGAACCATTTTAAATATGTTATGGTTTGATGAGGACATAACAAAAGAATTTCAGGATTTGAAATGGATTTAGAAGCTTTGTGATAGTTATGAAAAAAATAGAAGCCACGTTATTCAAGTATATGCTAATTGTCCTAGGCTACTTTAGCACACAAATATTAAACCCATTCCTGCACTGCTCCATTAATCTTTTCAGGCAAACTTTTATTAGGCATTTGGATATTGAACAAAACTTAGATATCTTTCTAGTCTTTCCTTCTTGCTATTATTTCTTTCTGCTGCTGCTCCATGGATTCATCCAATGTGCCGGTGTTTCTTAACTTTGGCAACTTTAAGGTGTGAGGATTTCAGCGCCCAGAATTCTTCAGCCATCAAGGTTGACTGGGGAATTCTGGGAGCTGAAATCCACAGGTCTGAAAGTAGCCAAGGTTGAGAAACTCTGCACTATACTCTATTGTCAAAACTGTCATTTTCCCATTAGTATCATGCTGTTATGGGGCAGGGAAAGAATATGTTCTGGGACGTGACAAAGGAAAATAAATACCCAGTTGCTATTTTTTGAGTAATTACTGCATATTTAGTGAATATTTTGTCTTGGACCGTTGTTTGCTAATTAGAAAAAGATTGCTTGCACTGGTTCCTCTATAGATAGCTGGATAATTCATAATAATTCATTCAGAGAAGTAAAGTTTATTGTATAAGCTTCTTGACTTTCAAACTTATGAACATATGAAGAACATATGGCTAGCTTCTGCATAAAATTCTGTCTTGATTTTTTTTTTGCACAGTCTCTCCAACAATCAAAATGAGTGGTCCTTCTGAAAGATTTGTGGTGATACACAAACCAGTAACCCTGCAGTGTATTGTTAATGGCATACCAATCCCTTCTATCACATGGCTAAAAGATAATCAGCCTGTAAATACTGCTAGAGAAAACATTGGAGTAAGTAAAAAGACTGAAATCATTTCACAGTGTTAAATAATATTGTAAAGGAAAAACATTTGCCAGAGTTTATCTTTTGAATATTCGAAAATATTCTATTTGATGATCAAAACTCTTCTGAAGTAGTTTTTTTCCCCTTTCTTTTTTCTGAAAACATAAAAAGAAAATCAGCCGTTCACAATTCTTTGTGGCAAGATCCCAGTTGGCTAATTAATTTCCCCTCTCCTGACCAGTATGTGCATCTCTATAGCAGTGATGGCTAACCTTTTTGTAATCACGTGTCAGGAGCGGGGGGTGGGAGGTGGTATCGCACATCGCGTGCCCACACTCATAATTCTATGCGCCCTGCCCCTGCACATGTGTGCATGACCCCCCCACCCGCTCCTGGCACATGATGGCACGATAGGCCCGTCTTTTGCTCTCCCCAGCCTCCAGAGCCTTTCTAGAGGCAGGAAACAGCCTGTTTCCCTACTTCTGGTGGGCCCAGAAGGCCTGAAAATCAGCTGGCCAGCGTGCACATGCGTGCCAGAGCTGAACTCACGTGCCCACCGATATGGCTATGTGTGCCATAGGTTCGCCATCATGGTCCTATAGGATCAGTTATACATCTGTTTTAGTCCAGCAAGCTTTTGGCCCCACTGGATAAATGGAAGGATGGAGGGATGGGTCAATTGACTGAAGGCATTTTTGCAGGAAGAGAAGCCAAGAGCAAGTATTTTATGCATGCATGCTTGTGAAGGAAATGACTTCGGATTGGCAGTCAGATTAATAGACAAAGAGGGTGTACAAATTAAATCCTTAGTCTTTATTTACACCCTACTGCCCCTTGTGGCCAATAGGTCATGAGATGCTGAAGAGTCAGTGCTATGGATTGTATATCCAACAACTGCACACGTAACTGCTATGAATGCCCTTATAATTTGAAAGAAGATGCCAGTGTTTATTGTTTTTGCTTATATTATGATAGAAATCTCATTGGTTTGTTCATCATAATAGAGAAATCTTGCTGTTTCTTTTTGTTTTGCTTTTGTTCTGGAGCAGCTGGAATCTTTAGGACGCATCTTGCAGATTGTCAAGACCTTAAAAGAAGATGCTGGCAAATACACCTGTATAGCAACAAATGCAGCTGGTGAAGCCCAGCAATCCATTTATCTGCATGTATATGGTAATGACTTCTCATTGGCAGTTCAGTATTGGCTGTTGGTTGCTAGTTATACCCATCATGTTCCCAATTTCATGCTCAATTTTAGTATTTTGTAAGTATCCAGAGCAGGTAACTTATTTGGGCATCAGATGCCATAGAATAGTCTTATCTGATGGTTGGAGTCTTTCCTCAATTAATTATTTAAAAAATGCCTCGAAATGTCTCCAGAGCATCAAAGTTCAAAGGGTTTTCAATGATTCAAGTCCAAGCCAATACAATTTTGAGATGTATTACCTTTATTATTAATGTATATAATTTAGACCCTATATTATTTCCCATAGGGCATTCAAAACTATATAAACATATACTGTATATTATACATGTATGCACCGTTTTTGTAAAACCTGATAATCAAAAAGTTAAAATCCCTGTGAAGACCAAGTCCAGTTAAGAAATGGGGCTGAAGAAATCTAGCCTGAGGTTTTGATCCCAGAGTTTAGGAGACCTGGTATAAGAAAGTAAAAAGTAAAAAGTTGTATCATGGGTATTCAGGAACCTTTTAGGGAAAGACAGGTACCAGAAAACTTTTAAAGTGCCAAAGAGGGAAAGAATCAATATATTGATTGTTCAAGGAGTTATGATTAAAAATATAAGACAGGGGCGTCAAACTCAAGGCCCGCGGGTTGGATCCAGTCTGTGGGGTGTTTAAATCCAACCCACAGGGCCAGCCTGGAAATATCAAAGGATCAGCCCGCGGTGCCTCTTCTGGCCAAAACGTACCCCATGTGGCCCCTGCGTGGCCCATTTTCAGCCTCCCCAACTCCTGTAGCACTCTGCTGACCAAAAATGGGCGATGCATCTATCCCATCTCCCACCCACTCCCCATCCCCCCTGCTGGCCCGTGGGGGAGAACTACAATGCTGATCCAGCCCTTGAAGAAATCCAGTTTGACACCCCTGGTATAAGATGTAAACAAATTGGTTAGCAGATAGTCTTTGATGCTTTAGTATTGCTAATATTCCAGTAAGTCAGCTCTTATTGGATAATCCACTGAAGTAGAATGTGCCAACCTTAAGTAGAAGATAATTTTATTTATTTATATTTTATTTTTCTAGATCACTCACATCTTTCAATTTTACTTTTAAACATTTGTCAACTAAGCCTTAGTAAGTTGTGTCAGTTACTTAGCAATATCTACTTTTGTTTAGACTTGAACAAATCATGTCAGGAATCTTGTCGCTCAGTTCAGTAATTCTTAAATCCAATAAATAAAGTCCAAGTTGAGTTTTTGCCATCCATCAGAATGTTCTGATTCTGAAGTACAAAACTAGGCATTGGGAGATGTAAGGCACCACAATTTTAGAAAAATCCCAGAGAAGAAAAGGAGAAATCACAGCATGATTATGGCTACTCTGTAATTAGAAACGCATTGCTTTATCTGTAGATCATATCTAGGCTATTCTTTGAGTCATAGTAATCATTTATTGTAGATTGTATGAATGGACATACATCTATGTTGGAAACGTGTAAACTAAGTACAGAGAAAGCCTGAGTATGATACGTCTAAATAAAAGAAACCATAATTTTCTCTTCTTTTTTTCAGAGCCACCTACTCTGAAGGATGCAGGAATGGTAAGAAATGAGACTGTAATTGTGAACAATCCAATACAACTAGAATGCAGAGTGTCTGGAAATCCTTTGCCAGGTATATATATTCTGCCTCCTCTCATAATGAAAATCGGTCATGCAGAAATTTTCCACCTATTGTCTTTTCACTGAACACTATATAGAACAGCACACCTCTTTCTTGCAAGGATCTTAACATTGATGCCTAACTGAACCATTGTAAATATGCATGTTTTTCTTGTTAAGTAAAGATTCTGAATTTGCTTGGAATATAGCTTGTTATAGGTTTAACAATAATTTAAAAAATCCGTATGTTTTATAGACAAAAGACATTTTGCAAAGGAAGCTGAAGCTTGTGAAATAACGTGTTAGCTGAAAAAAAGGCTGATTAGGAGAAAAACATGAGCTCTCTGAGATGTACTTTCAACTGGCATGTTGCCCTCATGCATTCATGCAGAAGCTACATTAATTAATTGCTTAAGACTGGGACTTAGTTTAATTCCATGTTAAGGAAACTTTCAAAATAGAATCATTACTCAGTATGTGGAGTAGCCTGGAAGTTGTTTTTTTTTAAACTTTATGCAATCTAATGAAGAAGTTCAGGAATGAGCTTGAAAGAAAGATATTGGTTGCTCTGATTGCTTTGGCAAAGATTAATATCTAATATTTCAATTTGTGAGCTAAATCCATTACTATAGCAATGAATTGTATTGTCTGTGGGATTTGATCTGTAATGATGACTCATCTTCATATGCAAGTTATTATTTAATGCTATAAAGCACTTGTGCTCCCTTTAAGTTTGTCTTCAACTCCACATCTTTCCTGAGAGAGAGAAAGTAAAGCTGCATTTCACCTGAAATTTAATAGTATCTTGCAACAACCTTGAGTGATATGGTAGCAGCTTATGTGGGCTGTCCTATAAATATTACTCCACAACATCCAAATAAAATAAGAAGGTATTGAAGAAGAGCGCAAGAATAGGTGGACCATGAAGAATGCTTTAATGGGCCATATTGTAGGCAGTTAGTGTCTACCTTGTAACTGTTTGCAACTTGAGAGTGAAAAGGAATTCATCTTTAATTTTGTCTTCCTCACCATGCTCACGTGTTCAAATGGAGTAAGCAACAAATACCTTTTGATCCCTCACTTTTCTTAATATTCCTCCAGCTCTAAACTATGAAGTTTCTTTATCTGGGCATCTGTCAACAATGTAAGTGGTATTGGAATAAAAAGTACTGTAACTTGAATGTTTCCTTCCAATAAATTCTTTTATAGCTTAGTACCAAATATCTCTTATTTTATTTTGCAGTTGTCACATGGTACAAAGATAACCTTCCTCTCATCAATATTGCTGGCATCACTTTCTTGAACAGAGGGCAAATTGCCCAAATAGATGCAGCCCAGATCTCTGACACTGGGATTTATAAATGTGCGGTGACAAATGCAGCAGGAGTAGCTGAATTATTCTACAATCTTCAGGTCCATGGTAAATCCTGCTTCTCATAACAAAGTCAGTTTGGTCAGAAAAGATGTATCTGCTTTTCAACTGTACATTTCAGGTTTATTGCATGTATTTAGTTACTTTTTAAGGTCATTTTTTGTTGCTGATTTGAGAAGAGTGGTTCTTTGCGGTATTTGAATAATTCAACAATGGGAAGGCTTTTAATTTTGAAGTGTTTGCTTGACAGGGCTGCCATGCAATTAGATTTGGAAGACGGGTCTCACTGTCTCTATTTCATCAAACTGACAGAAGTATTTAAGTGTTGTTATTGTAGAAATCACAAAGCCCACAATAATTTCAGACCAACTCACAGAGCCAGGTTTTAAGAAAATGAGTTAAATGAGATTTAAGTAAATCTAAACCCCAACATTTTTAGATTCCCATCATTTTTTTTTAAACCTGGCCCTGTGACTGGATATGGCTTGTCAATTACAGAGTTGACGAGATCAAATCTTTTGTCAGGCAGAACAAAAAGGTCTTTAAATTTATGTTCTACCTCCCAGTTTTGTTGACCAAAGCTGATTCCTCTGTATACGATTGAGATGGGGACAATAATGTTATTGTCAATGTTGACTCACAAGGTGCTTCTTTCTTTTTGCAACTTGACAAACAAGTTAGGGGAGAGGGGCATGGGTATGAATGGAATATGTGGGAAGCTGGGAGGAAGAAAAGAAATTTACGTGAACCATCTCGCATTTCCAAAGTCAAACGTTGAAGATTTTTGAAAGGTGCAGACTGTTTTCCCAAAATAAAATGTTTGACCTGGATTAGTGGACAATGGGCACTGGGTGACCTAGGAGAAGGAAAGGGGAATTTTACTATGTTGCACTTTGCACCAAAATCTTAGAACTAGCTTTGCTTCTTCTGGTGCCTTCATGGATCTGTCAGTAGTTTTACTCTTGGTAACAAAAATGTCCCAGGAGTTTCTTTTGCATGTCAACAAGATGGTTGACAGTTATAAATTAACTTCTGGTTTTTTCTCTTATTGTCAAAACTCAATTTCTCTCATATTTATTGCTTTATGGTACAAAAATATTTATCACTGCTAGCATTACAATATAATTGATGTAGACAAAGATCTGCAAAGATCCAAAGATATATCTACTGTATGTTTGCAGGCAATATTATTTGCAAAATTATAGATCGGAAGTAGCGATCAGCACATCTGCTTGAACAATATTTCACTTTTTTCTTTCTTTTTTCTAGTTCCTCCCTCCATTTCAGGAAATAATGAAATGGTAACTGTTGTAGTTAATGATCAGGTGAGGTTGGAGTGTGAAGCTCGTGGAATTCCTGTTCCTATTCTAACCTGGTTGAAGGATGGCAGTCCTGTTTCTAGTGTTTCTAATGGACTCCAGGTAATTTCTTCTTCTTCTTCTTCTTCTTCTTCTTCTTATTATTATTATTATTATTATTATTATTATTATTATTATTATTATTTTATATTTATATACCGCTCTACTCCCGGGGGACTCAGGGCGGTGTACAGACAAATGATAAAATACATATAATACAAATATTTTAAAGAATTGATTAAAATACAATTAAATAATTTGGTCTTAAACCTAAAATTAAAACTCTAAATTTATGAGATTAAGATTTAAAAATATAAGAGCAATTTTAGAAGAGGTTAGTCCAGGCCAGCCTGCTGGAATAGAAACGTCTTGAGGGCACGGTGGAAAGCGCGAAGATCCGGGATTGTCCGTATCTCCGGGGGGAGCTTGTTCCACATGGTGGGTGTCCCCACAGAGAAGGCTCTCCCCCTGGGGGCCGTCAGTCGACACTGTTTGACCGATGGCACCCTGAGAAGCCCCTCTCTATGGGAGCGTACTGGTCAGTGAGAGGGTACTGGTGGCAGAAGGCGGTCTCGAAGATAGCCCGGTCCTAAGCCATGGAGCGTTCTAAAGGTGGTAACCAAAACCTTGAAGTGCACCCGGAAGAACACAGGAAGCCAGTGCAGCTCGCGCAGGAGGGGTGTCACATGGGAGCGCCACATCGCTCCCATAACTACCCGCGCGGCTGCATTCTGGACCAACTGGAGCCTCCAGGTGCTCTTCAAGGGGAGCCCCATGTAGAGAGCATTGCAGTAGTCCAGGCGGGAAGTGACGAGGGCATGAGTGACCGTGTTTAATGAGTCCCGATTTAGAAAGGGGCGCAACTGGCGTATCAGGCGAACCTGATAAAAAGCCCTTCTGGCCACAGCCGTCAGGTGTTCTTCTAAAGATAGCTGTGAGTCCAGAAGGACGCCTAAGTTTCGAGCCCTCTCCGTGGGGGCTAATGACTCGCCCCCAATAGTCAGCATTGGCACCAACTGACTATATCGGGATGTCGGAAACCACAGCCACTCGGTCTTGGATGGGTTGAGCCTGAGTCTGTTCCTCCCCATCCAGATCCGTACAGCCTCCAGGCACCGGGACATCACTTCAAGGGCATCATTGGGGTGGTCTGGGGTGGAGATGTACAGCTGGGTGTCATCAGCGTACTGGTGGTACTTCACCCCAAAACCACGGATGATCTCACCCAGTGGCTTCACATAAATGTTGAACAGAAGGGGTGAGAGAACCGATCCCTGTGGTACCCCACATATAAGGGGCCTCGGGGTCGATCTCTGCCCCCCTGCCAACACAGACTGCCACCGGTCAGAGAGAAAGGAGGAGAACCATCGCAACACGGTGCCCCTCACTCCCAACTCTTCCAGCCGGTGCAGCATGATACCATGGTCGATGGTATCAAAAGCCGCTGAGAGATCTAATAGGACCAGGGCAGAGGAACAACCCTTGTCCCGAGCCCTCCAGAGATCATCAACCAATGCAACCAATGCCGTTTCCGTGCTGTGTCCAGGCCTGAAGCCCGACTGGAACGGATCCAGATAAGATGATTCATCCAGGTACTGAGGAAGCTGTTGTGCTACCACACTCTCAACAACCTTCGCAACGAAGCGAAGGTTGGAGACTGGACGGTAATTAGCCAATATTGCCGGGTCCAGGGAAGGCCTCTTGAGGAGAGGTCTCACCACTGCCTCTTTCAAGGCAGCAGGAAAGACACCCTCACTCAGAGAAGCATTTATAATCCCCTGGAGCCAGCCTCGTGTAACCTCCCGAGAGGCCAGCACCAACCAGGAGGGACACGGGTCCAATAAACATGTGGTAGCATTCAGCCTCCCCAGTATCCTGTCCACATATTCAGGAGTCACAGAATCAAACTCTTTCCAGGTGGTATTCTCAAGACCTGCCTCCATCCTTTCCTCTGAATCTACTATGTCAGAGTCCAGGTGTTCCCGAATCTGAGCGATTTTATCATACAGATATTGAACAAAATCCTCGGCTCTACCCTCCAAGGGGTCTTCCCGCGCTTCCTGAAGGAGCAGGGAGCGGGTCACCCTAAACAAGGCGGCCGGGCGGTTATCTGATGATGCAATAAGAGCGGAAAAATAGTTATGTTTTGCCGCTTTTATCGCCACTAGGTAAGTCTTAATATGAGATCTTACCAGTGTTCGGTCAGATTCAGATCGGCTGGCTCTCCAACTGCTCTCCAGGCGTCTTTTCCGACGCTTCATCTCCCTCAGCTCCTCAGTGTACCAAGGAGCCAGGCGAGATCGGCGTCGAGTCAGAGGCCGCAAAGGCACGACTCGATTCAAGGCCCCGGCAGCCTCCCTATCCCAGGTGGCCACCAGGTCTTCGATCGAGCCATGTGCCAGAGCCTCAGGAAATGGCCCAAGCTCCTTCTGGAACCTATCTGGGTCCATCAGGCGCTTGGGGCGGAACCACCTTATCGGTTCCGCCTCCCTGCGGCGGGGTGTGGTGGTTCGAAGGTCAAAGTGAAGGAGGGAGTGATCCGACCATGACAAGGGCTCAATCACTATATCCCCTATCTCAAGATCACTCAACCACTGACCAGAGACAAAAACCAGGTCCAGCGTGTTTCCCTCAGTTTGAGTAGGGCCATGAACTAACTGGGTCAGGTCCATGGCCGTCATGGAAGCCATGAACTCCTGAGCCACCTCAGACGCCTCACCGATGGATGGCAGGTTGAAATCTCCCATGACTATAAGTCTAGGGATATCAACCGCCACCGCGGCTATAACGTTGAGTAGCTCAGGCAGGGCTGCTGCCACGTAGCAGGGAGCCAGGTACGTAACTAGCAAGCCCATCTGTACCCCATGACCCCACTTCACAAGGAGGGACTCACATCCGACCGTCTGAGGAACAGTGGCCTCCTTCGGGCCAAGACCTTCTCTAATGATAACTGCCACCCCCCACCCCTCCCCTGTGACCTTGGCTGATGAAATGCTCGGAAACCAGGTGGGCACATCTCTATGAGAGAAACCCCTCCCTCCTGGCCCAGCCAGGTCTCCGTAATACCTGCCAGGTCCGCTCCCCCCTCTTGAACAAGATCACAAATGAGGGGGGCTTTGTTTACCACAGACCTGGCATTGCATAGCATCAGCCGAAGGTCCAGGGCCTGAGGGTCTGTGCAACCTGGGGAACGAGCAGAGCATTGGGGGCCGGAGCATGCCACCGCTTGAAGACAGCGAGCGCGTATTCCCTTCACTTGAGTAGGGCGGCCCCCTACTCCCGCCATATCTGCCCCTCCCACCTATAGTACTGATGTAATGTCTACCGATAGTATAAGCTCTAACCCCCTCCTTGACTCCGGATTTCGTATCACCTCCGTCGTGCTCCTTAGCCGGACTAGACCCCGTCCCTTGCAGATTAACCCCTGAACCCACACAACCCACCCCCCTCCCGGGAGGTCCCCCAGCCTCCTTATTTACATTAGAAACCACCCTCCTCCCAGATCTTTTTAAAATAGAGTTTGAAAAACTATCTAAAAAACCCCAAAGCTTCCGGTTCTTAGCATACCACCTCTCGGGGTTCCAAAACCCGTTCTTGAGGGCGGCCCTAGATAATTGGAAGGGCCAAACCTGCGAGAGGAGGGAATCTCGCAGTGTGAGGAGTTGAGTAGCATGAAAGACATTTACCCACAATTTAGAGAAGGGATTTCTCCATGGAACCTATCTCTTTAAATTTTGGATCATAAATTGTATTAATTAATACTTCAAATTCACCTATTATGTGGAAGCAATTTTATCTGTGTTAATTCATAAATAAAAATCTAAAATCCAACCCCAGAGTTACCTTGAGGTAAGAGGGGCAGCCTATAAATTTTAGAAATAAATTAAAAAATCCATAGTTGGATAATATTTTGGTTAGGACCAACAACAAAGCCAGCATTAGAACTATTGCTAGAATTAAAATCAGAATTCTCTAGAATTATTCATTAGGCAAGACATTACAAAAAAAAAAAAATGGAACAGAGTAGGAACAAGAAAAATGTAAGCAGTGAAAATAATGTTAGAGATTTCTTGGCTGATGCAAGAACTTTTCACATCAGGAAAATTGTATTATGTGAATAATGAAAGTTAATACTCTAACGCTGTCTGATTCAACCTATGTGCCATTTTAAAAAAAAATAACAATTCCAATCTCTTTTTAGATTCGTTCTGGAGGTCGCATCCTGGCACTGACGAGTGCTCAGATTAGTGATACTGGAAGGTACACATGTGTTGCAGTAAATGCAGCAGGAGAAAAACAAAGGGATATTGATCTCAGAGTTTATGGTAAGAATATATGTAGAGTTTATACCAAGAACTGCAGAAGCATTCTTGAGGGGTATCTTGAGGGATTACAATAGCTTTCCCCAACAAGCTGTCTTGGAATTTTGTAGAACTGTTGTCCTAACATATCTTGATGGCCCCTGATTGTGATGCTTGATTAGATTTCTAAAATGACCCATGGCATTTTTATTGTACCACAGATTACTGATTGATCTTCTCACTTCCTTTCAATTGATATCCTGTGTTTATTTTAATAGAATGGACTTCATAGGTTTCATAGGAATCTAACATGCCCTGTCACGGGAAGTCATATTCAAATGAAAACTATGTTTCTTTGGGACAAGTAGATAATAATTTAGATGTTAATCATTTTCTTCAATTACTGAAAATTTGTGCTTAAAAACTAAGAACAAAAAATCTTTAGATGTTTACTTAAAATGATGATGAGGCTTTGCATATTGTCTTGAGGCATTTTAGCAGAACTGTTCTTCAGAGCTGCTTTTATAGTACATTCTTGATTTCTTTTAAAAAAACCTATGAAACTACAACTATAATGCATGAAAAATAAAGGCTTGCAAACCATGGTATAGCTAGATTAATCAGAGAATTCTAATTGGCTGCAGTATTCTGTTAATGCATACTTGGTTGTAAAGATAGTGGTATGCAAAGCACTTGAAATTTGAAACTCTCTGTTTTGAATTTGAGACAGTGCTCCAACTTTACAAGTGTTCTAAAGCTAGTCCAACTATTCTGGAACTGTTCCAAATTCCAAACAACCAGGGACATTTCGAATTTGGAATACTTCCAAAATGATTGAAACAATGCTAAAATCCTTTCAGTAAGTTTAGAACAAGCCATTGCACCTTAAAACAACACATAAGAGCTAAGAATGGGGCTCAAAACTAAAAATGTTTTGCATTTGAAATATTTTGCACTCAGTATAATTGTAAGCACATTCTAAGATCTCTAAAATGCCCCCTTCATAACTCTAAGCTAATTTTTAATGGAAGAATTTAGGGCTGATATTATCAGGTTACAGCACAACTGAAAAACCCAAAAGTCCTAAGTATTTTAAAAATTCAATAACTAAAGAGCAAGAATTAAGTAATATATGATGAAGAATTGAGTACAAATGGAAATTCATATGGGATCAGCGTCTGTATGTGTTGAATTTATACTATTTCACAGACATTTTTAGGGAAAACTCATATTGGTTTGCTGAATTATGCTCCTCTTTACAAATGAAGTCTCTTTCTGTTGGGACAGTGATTCTACCATGAATGGAAAACATATGAAGCAGATCATTTAGTTCTTCAACATTTACTCTGGAGCACAGCTGTCAAACTCACGGCATCACATTGCTGTCACATGAGATTTCATGGTGTTTTTCCCATTTACAGAGCTGGGGTGGCTGTGGCCTGGGTGTGACGCATCTGGCCTGCAGGCACCAGTTTGACACCCCTGCTCTGGAGCATTCAATGTATAGTTTGGGCAGTTTCATTTACTGTCCTAATGATGCTGCCAATATTTCTGAGAAAGGTTAACTGATGTAAATTAATACATTTAACCTGACATCAGACAGTGACTGCCCCTCTCCCCTTTACTATATACCTCTCCCCTTTACTATATATTTTGGCATTGGAAGTATTATTGAGAAAGATCAGAGCGAACAAAGAAATTAAAGGGCTCAGGGTTAGAAAGGAAACTTATAAAATACAAGCCTTCGCGGATGATGTAGCTCTTATTATAGAAGATCCGCTAGAATCAGGACCAAAAGCTTTACAAGAAATACAAAATTACGGCCAAGTGGCTGGCCTAAAATTGAATAAGGAAAAAACAAAAATAATAACCAAAAACATCACGGAAGTACAAAAAAAAGATTTGGAAAATCTATTAGGCCTCCAAATAGTTAAAAAAGTCAAGTATTTAGGAATTTGGATCACAGCAAGATACTCATCGTTAAAAGATGATAATTATGTCCCACTGCTAAATAAAATACAGGAGGAACTAAGGAGATGGGGAAAACTAAAATTGTCTCTGCTAGGGAAAATAGCGGCAATTAAAATGAATACTTTACCAAAAATTTTATTTCTATTCCAAAATGTCCCTTTAAAACTAGATAGAAAATTCTTCCAAAACTTGAAAAAACATGTTAGGAACTTTATTTGGGAAGGAAAGAAATCGAGAATCTCACTTAAAACTCTACAAGGGAAAAGAAAAATGGGCGGATTTGGACTCCCGGATTGGGAAATCTATCAGACAGTGACTGCTTCACAGAAAATGGATGGTTTCATTTACCTTAGTGAAAAGAGATAAAACTAATTATTAAAGTGATGTTTACTCAGTTCCACCTAATATTATGGGAGAGGAACAGAATGTCTCTGTGGCCATGGGAGAACATTTGGAACTCCGCTGCCAAAGCGATGCTATCCCTCCACCCACACTTCAGTGGCTGAAGGATGGTCAGCTCCTGCAGAAGAAGCTGGGTCTCACCATTACCGAAGGTGGAAGTGTACTAAAGGTAAATATTAGAATGACTCAGATTTCTTCCATGAATCTTGCTCATGTTTACAGTTCGTGACATTAATAACTTAAAGGCTATCCCTTTGCATTTCTGAATGGCATTGAAACAACTTCTTTCTTCTGCTGGAGGAAGGAAAAGCTGTGCTGCTTTTGATGTGTTCTCCCAAAAGCTGTTGAGTTACTTATCCCAAAGCATATCCAGCATTGGTGAATAAATCCTGCTTGAACATTGCGGGCTAGTTAGGGATTATATTGTGGGCAATCAGCACTAATGATTAGGGATTAAAAAGAACTCTAGCATGGATCTTGCGGGAAACACATTTGAATGAGGGATAAATGTGACCAGGAACAAAAACTAGCTAGTGTTGGTTTTTCCCCAAGGTGGGGGGGGGGCGGGGTGGAGAAGAAATATTGGGGTGGAGAAGATTGTTTTGTACTTCATTTTCTAAAAGATATAACAGGGCTGGTGTAACTTTCCAAGCTTTAATTGCTGTGCTCTTGTAGGAGGGCTGCAACTGGGAATACAGTTTTGGCCCAAGTCAATATAAATTTAATGGGCCAGAATATGCAATACCCAAAAAATGTTCCCATCCTGATACTAAAGCATTCAGAATTAAAGAAAATATCTTAGAGCCTGTAAAGTAGAAAGATAATACTTGAAATAAATCTTTATCACACAGACTTCCTTTACAGGAATCAAAATAATGTATCAGGTGGACAAGTAATAATGCACAGTGATGAGTACGAAAGGTATTGCCAAAAATAAGCTTGCTGATTTGTTTCTTACTAGATTAAACAAGCACAGGTGCAAGACACTGGACGCTATACTTGTGAAGCAACAAACATTGCTGGGAAAATGGGAAAAAACTACAATGTCAATGTATGGGGTAAGAATAAGATTAAAGCATCCACATTAAGAGTAATCCTAGAAATGTATGTCACTATTGATTTGCCTGTGAAAATAATATGGGAGTGACTGTTACAAAATATATTCTTTGTTTGCCATGGAATCAGAAGCAGTGTTGGACAGTTTTTAGTGTCTACATTTAAGAAAGCTGTCTACGTGATTTAACATCAGTCTGTTCCTCAGAGTACCTAGAATTCCAAAAGCTGGAAATATTCAGCAGTCGTGAGGGCTTTATTTTTTGGGGAAATTCTAGTGAGTTTACTAATTCCATGGGGAAAAAATGAAATAAGAGTTGGAAATAATATCATGCACCATACAATCCAACTGCTAAAATGTAGGGATCTCTTTGATGTTTAAAACTCCTAATTTGCAGGCTGTCAATATATTTTAAATAAACTAAGAAATGCATTTGCATTCATTGTTTAACCTCTGAGAATATTAATGCTTGAAACAAAGATTTGCATTGAGAATTTTACTTACATTTTCTTCTTTCTCTGCTGATCTTAATACATTTAATTTCTTTATAGGTTGTATTAACCAATATGAGGTGATTATTTGTTTCTGATCTTTGCCTTCTCTAGTGCCATCAAGTATTTACAGCTCAGACACAGTGACTCAGCTGACTGTGATTGAAGGGAACTTCATCAGTATGATGTGTGAATCCAGTGGAATTCCACCACCCATTCTTGCGTGGAGGAAGAATGGTAAGGATTTCTTTGTGAGGACTAATCACAAACCATGTTAGTCCTTTTAGTTTTGTTGAGCCCTGTTTATCTCACTGGGTTACAGAACAGAACCTAAATTAAGCATTCTGCTAGATTTCTAGAAATCAATATTGTTGGGTTGATCAACAGTACCTACTGCAGATTTCAACATTTGATTCTAAAAGTGTCTTTTGTTTCAGTAGAAAGGGTTTCAAATACTCTGGATTATTTTTGATTTAAAATTACTGTGGCAGTGACTTGAAATGCTTAGATCAGGGATCCCCAACCCCTGGTCCGTGGACTGGTACCAGGCTGTGGCATGCCAGCAAACAAGCTAAACCCCATCCGTGGGATGCAGGCAGCATGAAAAACCATGCCCCTTTCAGTCTGCAGAAAAATCTTTTTCCATGGAACAGGTCCCTGGTGCCCAAATGTTTGGGAGCCACTGGCTTAGATGAAAAAACTTGATGAGATAGAGTCTTTAAACCATACTTACACAAAGCTGCTTTGTGCTTCTATCTAATTTTTCCCTTTCTTATGTCTTATTTGTCTTAATGCAAACAAGTGTTTCCTTGCCTGTGTGAATTCTCAATTTGCATTGTGATTAGTCATTCTGGGATTAGCAGTCCCAACACATCTGGAAAATTCAGAAATTAGGGGTTACAGAAATTAGGGGTTACATACTGTCTTTTAAGAATATTAAATGCATTGAGAAAGATGCTTTCTGTACATTGTTGTAAATCAATGATTTTTCTGAAGCATTAAAGCAGCTGCATCTTTTACAAGGGCTACATTGCGGCTCTCTTCACAAAAATATGCACAGGGGTTTCCCTTTGCTGGCAGAAGTGCTGTCTGTTCAAGCCCATGCACCTGGAGACAACCAGAGAAACCAGATGATCCTTGCAAAAAAAGATGCCATAATTCAGGCAGAATTTATAGAATGTAATTCCCCTTGAATTTGTGCCAATGTCTCATTGTCCAAAGTGTAATGGAAGTAACATTTGATGCTTATGGGACTTTGTTGCACTTTAGTTGACCTAGCCAACAGGAAATATGTCTGGAACAGAATGAATACATTAAAAAAACCCTCTAGTGTGAATGGGTCTCTTGCATTTGCCTGCAGCCAAATTGTTCTTCTCTTTCCCCACATAGTAAATATGCAACAAAGCTGTGATTAATCATATGGTACATATGCACAGTCCCTTTTTTTTAATCTATTAGGCTTAGCCATAGGTAAGAGGTAATCAAAGAAACTATTTGCTGAGCCCAATCCTCCTTGACCATTGTACCAGTAGGCCTTGGCAGCTACTAGTTTCCCCTACTTAAAATCTTAATAGAAATACATGACAGCCCAAAACAAGTGGAAGATTTGTATGGAAGAAAGGAGACTAATTATTATCTTAGTTATTTTTTTTACTTTAAAGAAACCTCAGGATGTCTTTTGAGGGAGCCAGGGCAAGATGAAGAGATACTATTGTGGGAATAATTGCTTGCCAAAATACCACCTATCTCTGTTTATAGAACAGAGGAGTAAGTTAATTTATTTAATTCTGTATTCAGAGGACACAATAGGACATAAATAATATTGCTGGAGCAACCTGTTGAGACTGTGGAATAGACATAGCACAATTAGTGCATGAAGTTGAAGTTAATGCATGCCTTGGGTTATTCAGCTAAGTTAATTATCCAAATAATGCATATCTAGTTTCAAAGACTTTGAAGAATGTGTACACCAATTTTATATTTTAAATTTTTTATCTGATAATATTTCTTTTGTAGGTTCTCCACTGCTAGTTAACCCTTCAGGGAGAGTCAGAATCTTATCTGGAGGAAGACAACTGCAAATTTCTGTTGCTGAAAATTCAGATTCAGCCTCCTATACATGCATAGCTTCAAATGTAGCTGGAATAACAAAGAAAGAATATAAGTTGTTAGTGTATGGTAAGTCACTGACAATGTTTCTCAGTTTGGAAATGAATACTATATAAGACCTTCACAAATAAGCTTTGGAACAAATAAAACATGTCACAGGAAAGCAATAACTAGATTTCTCATTTTCTTCTATTAGCAATTGGAAGGATTTTTAAAAACATTTTCTGGATACTGTGATGCTCCTGAACCCAGTATTAGTTTTGAGATAGGGACTATGCAGGCACAGTGCAAGTATACACATATTTTTGGCGTTGCTTTTAACAGAAATGTAGAAACTAGATTTGCACTTTGTAATGCTTATGTCTCCAATAGAGATGTCCCAGTGGTGGAATTCATTTTTTTTTTTTACTACTGGTTCTGTGGGCATGGCTTGGTGGGTGTGGCATGGCTTGGTGAGCATGGCTTGCTGGGCATGGCAGTGGAAGGATATTGTAAAATCTCCATTCCCTTCCCACTCCAGGGAAAGAATACTGCAAAATCCCCATTTCCTCCCGATCAGCTGGGATTCGGGAGGAAGAGAATAGGACCAATCAGAGTAGTATTTACCAATTCTCTGAACTACTCAAAATTTCCATTATCGGTTCTCCAGAACTGGTCAGAACCTGCTGAATACCACCTCTGAGATGTCCCTCTTGGTGGTCGCATCTTACTGCCCTGCTGACCTTCTAAAGCTACGCCATCTAGGAACTGATTAATGCTGAGAAGAACAGCCACCATTAACTTTCAGGGGAGTAAACCGGACTGGTAATTTGAAAAAAGAAAGTCTCAGAAGTAGAAGAGCGACAACAGGAAGATGACTGTGGCAACTACTATATCATTGCTGAGAAACACTAAATGTGCCAATGTAGTCACCAGGACATACTGTTAAAATACAAATCCACACTCCACCCCAGTTCTAAAGAGCTGAATTTTTTCAAAAGGGTTTTGCCGGTAGAAATAAAGACAGAGCCCAGATATTTGCCTCAATAAGCTTATTTATTATTTATTATTATTTATTAGTTTGATTTATATGCCGCCCTTCTCCGGAGACTCTGGGCGGCTTACAATAAAAGCTTGACACTTTTATTCAGTTGAATAAAGACGGGCCCCTCAAACCAAGAGGGAATCCTGAAGACACTTGGACACTTATATTTATATGTTTGCTACATTGTCAATTTCATCACCCAAAAGGATTGGCACATTCCACCCAGACAAGCTGGCACACTCTAGAGCAGGGGTCTCCAACCTTGGCAACTTTAAGACTTGTGGACTTCAACTCCCAGAGTTTCTCAGCCAGCAAAGACTCTTAAAGTTGCCAAGGACCCCTGTTCTAGATAACATTACAAAGTAGAGAAATAGTAAAGAAGTACAGAAATAGTTATTCACCTCTCTTGGAGGTCTTCCAAGGACATTGGGTGGCACCTCAGGGACATTGGGTGTTTTCTGAGGAACTTTCCATGATATTGAAGGCCTGATGAGGCAATGGTGCCATCTGCACATATGCTCCCTCAAGACTGTCAATAGAATTATTAGATTCTTGGTCAACAAAAAGAAATTCAGCCAGGAATTCTGTTCATTTATTGCTGTGTCTCATGGAGTTTGGGGCTAAAGTATTGAACCTGAAATGTTTCTTTGAACAGTTCGTCCAACTATTCGGGACAATGAGAATATACAATCGGATGTCATTGTAACTCAAGGGAATGATATTTCACTTGAATGCCAAGCGGATGGCATTCCACAACCAACTGTCACCTGGATGAAAGATGGTCAACTGTTAGCCAATGAAAGACGAGTTGAAATACTAAAGGAGGGGTATGGTCTTCGACTTAAAAGTGCACAGGTGTCGGACACTGGTCGCTATGTATGTGTTGCTGTGAATGTGGCAGGACTGGCCAACAAGAAATATGACCTAAGTGTTCATGGTAAGTAAAGGAAACCTGTGTAAGAGAAAATACACAAAGGTGCATGCCCAGAATAAGAAAGCACTGGACTATTCTGTTACCTGTGGAATAGCTGTATAATTTAATTTAGTCTAAGTAGGACAAAAGCAGCAGCTATGGATTAATATGTAGTTTTATATATATACTATGGAGACAACAGAAAGGAAAAAAAGTATAGTAACTTTATTTATTTATTGTGCCACCCATCTCAATGTTCAAGACACCCAATCTGGGTGGCTCACAATACATAGTAACCAAAGCAATATGTAAGAGAACATACTTTACTATTTTCCCAAAGTGTATTTTACTTTTTCCTTTTGTTGTGTTTGTCCTTTTGTCACACCATTTTCTTGATACATTTCAAGAGAAAGGTTTTTAATCTTATTCAGAAAGCCTCTGATCTTGTTTAAAACCTAACAAAAATATTTTGCTTTTTGTCAAATATTGAATGTAAACTTTCATAAGCTGTTTCAGCTCCCAAGAAAGTAGTTTGATCATCTTGTTGCTTAAAAACAAAAGCAAAAGCAATGGATCAATTCAATAAGTAATTCCATAACATTGGAGAAGCTTACATTGGAGAAGCATTCTGAAGTATTGCAGAACGATTTATTTTGCCTCTTGCTTTATGAGAATGATTGAAGGAGCAGATAAAATTAATACTAATACAGAAAAGAGCTGCAATTCTGCACATAGGTTTCAATTCTCATCAGATAAGCAACTGTGTGTAGAATTATAATAGAGTCTTTAATTAAATAATTAAACTTATTGTGGCATAAGAGATAGAAAGTGTATTTTTTCCAAATAACAACAACAACAACAAAAATGGTTTTCTCAACCCTAACTAGTAATTTATTCAAAGTTTGACTTAGGACTGCTTAATTATTTCAACAGCAAAAACACACTGGATTATATTGCAACATTGTGGAGATCAATTAAGTGATCTCTGCAGCAAGAGTTTAGAAGGAGTTTAGTCCACTAAATTCCAATTTCTTTGTGTCAAGGATTCTGCATTACCACTAAAAAAGAAATTATAGTTATTTTTTTAAGTCATAAAGAGGGAGGGAGAACATTTTAATAGAAGTAAAGAACCTCGGTATTGCATATGATTGTTTCTAAATTCTTTTAAATAAATGTAGCTGACCTTCCTTCATCACGGAATAATGTTTAATCTGCCCTGCTATTCTTTTTTGGTAGTCCCCCCAAGAGTTATGGGTAATCTAGAGCAGCCAGAAAATGTCAGTGCTGTGGAGAAAAGCCCTGTCACCCTGATTTGTGAATCTTCAGGAATTCCCCATCCATCAATAATGTGGTTAAAGAATGGACAGCCAGTCTCTTTAAGTAACTCTGTGAGAATCCTATCAGGTAAGAGGGAGCATATTAAAGCGAAAAGATGTTATTTTTACAATTAAACAGAGAAAATATTCTATAGTATGCGTGATAAAGCAAGCACATGGAAAGGCTCTGTTAAACCTAACATATGGCTTATCCACCCACTTCAAGCTGAAATATTTAGGATCTCATATGTGATATCAGTTACAGATACAGTTAAAGGAAGTAATTACTCTACATATAAAATATTACTCTCTTAAGATATTCAGGCATGATTGTCTTGTTTTCTTTCTGCAGAGAATTATTTTGTTGCTGTTGTGGAGAGCATTAGAATATGATGCTGAGAACTATTTAGGAGCCTGAGTAGTGTAGGAGGCTAATGCCTCCTATTAAGGCAGCATTTAATATCCAGCTGCCTGCAATTACTGCGAGTTCAATTTTCACCAGGCTCAAGGTTGACTCAGCCTTCCATCCTTTCTAAGATGGGTAAAATGAGGACCCGGTTGTGGGGGCAATAAGCTGACTTTGTATTAAAAAAATATACAAAAGTATAAAGGCTATTGCTTAACGCATTGTAAGCCGCCCTGAGTCTCCGGAGAAGGGCAACATATAAATAAAATTTAAAAAAAAACTTGGTTACCATTGTGTAAATGATTATTTCTTAGTCATATCTCCATTCCATGTTTCTCCAAGTTATTAAGAGGCTAAAAGAAATACATTTATGGATAATGGGCCGTCTTGCTGCTTTATTGCAAATTTCATTTAATTTTCAGTGACATAATATATTCTACAGAAGACTGAGATTTCAGTAGGCTGCCAGTTATTTTGAACTTTCATTTCGTTCTGCTTCTATACTAACAACTCAAAATTGAGAATTAGGTTTTATTACAATATGCAAGCTTTATGGCTCTTCTGTGTAGGTGGCAGGATGTTACGTCTCATGCAGGTGAAAATGGAAGACGCAGGTCATTATATCTGTGTAGTAACTAACATTGCAGGAGAAGTCAGGAAAAACTTCAAACTTTCAGTTTTAGGTGAGTATGTGCAACCTATTTTAAAAAAGCCAACGTATCAGATTTTTCTTCCTAGTGTACTCTATAGTCCCTGTGTTTAGAAATTGAAGAGATGGCTGAAAAAATAATGTAGCCAATGGGTAGCTTTCTGAATTGGATAATATAAGCTGGCAGCTGTTCCAATGTAAAATAGAAGGATGCTTTATGTGCCTTGGAAAATGATAATATCAAAAACAGGAGAATGTAGTTACGTTTTTTCCTTCCTTCCTCCCTGCAAATTCTTCAAATTTTAATAACCATTCTTTAAAAAAAAAACCCTAGTGCTCCACACAATCTTATTTGATAATATAATGGACATGATATTGTAATTCCACTGCATCTTATACCATCCAAGTATGTCAGGACAAATCTGGAAAATAGTGAAATTTAGTTTCCACAGAAGCAGCCATGTTATTCTTGCAAGAAAAAGAAAAAGAAATAGTCTTGCAACATCTTAGATCAACTAAGAATATACAAGTGCCTTGGTTTAAATAGTTACTTTTATGACTTTTTGAAAAGAAAAAGCAACACAATTATTCTAGGAACCAAGACAATAAGGGAAAGTATATGTAAATTATGCCCCTTTGTTTCATCTGAAACTATCTGAAAAAGTCTTATCTGACTTCAGCCTCAATATTTTAAATGAATGTACTTCGGGTTTCACATACTTTTATCAAAGTCATGACATTTCTCACATGCCCACCACAACACAACATGCATACAAATATATATTGAAGACATGGCTCCTGAAAATGGAAAAACATATTTTGTGATGGCGAATGTAAAGATACAACCCTTTTGTATTCCTGTATTCTTACATAATTCTTTTCCTTCTTTCTTTGTTTTGACAATGTAAAAGTACCTCCAAGCATTGTAGGAGAAAATAACCTGGAAGATGTAAAAGTAAAAGAAGGGCATGGCATTATGCTGACATGTGAAGTCACAGGTAAGCTTCTGGTTAGAGGTGGTTTGGCTGCAACATAAAGGCCGATCAAGCAAGTAAACATTCATATTCAATCTCTCTCAATCTCTCAGTCTCTCTCTCTCTCTCTTTCTTTTTTCTGGATGGTGCTACTATAGGTAGTCCTCAACTTAAGTCCATTTGTTTAACTAAAAAGTTATGATACCACTGAAAAAGTGACTTACAACCAATTCTCACACTTATAACTGTCTCCTTGTTCCTGTGGTCACTTGATCAAAATTCATATTTGGCAACAAGCATGTACAGTGGTCTAAAGCACCCTGTTATTAACACAGCTGCCTGCAATTATTGCAGGTTCGAATCTCACCAAGGCTCAAGGTTGACTCAGCCTTCCATCCTTTCTAAGGTAGGTAAATTGAGGACCCAGTTTGTGGGGGCAATAAGCTGACTTTGTATAAATATACAAAAAGTATGAAGGCTATTGCTTAGCGCATTGTAAGCCACCCTGAGTCTCCGGAGAAGGGCGGCATATAAATAAAATTAAAAAAATATATATGATTTATATATAGTGCGTACACATACACACACATATACATCACCAAAAAGTAACATATATTGCCTTCTGGTTTCCTCTGAGATAGAATATCATGTTGCATTTTACTTTTAAAGACTTAACAAAGAAGAAAATTTAAAAGGGCAATTTTCACAATTCAATTATTAATATTTGCATTTGTTCTCAAAAAGGGAACCCTATTCCAGAGATCACTTGGTTAAAAGATGGGCAAACTCTTCTACAAGATGATGGCTATCAGTTCATATCTAGCGGACGTTTTCTTCAAATTACAAATGCCCAAGTTGCTGACACAGGGAGATATACCTGTGTTGCCTCCAATACAGCCGGAGACAAAAGAAAAAGCTTCAGTGTTAATGTATTTGGTAAGATTTATTAAGTAATCTGTAGAAGTGTTTGGGTTCCTTTGAAGAAGATAGATTTGCCTGGATTGAAAAAAAATCAGTAAATATACTATATATACATAGATATTTGAAGTTGCAAAGTTGTTGATAAAACTTTGGAGGCTTGGTATTAAGACATTGGAAGAGGGAAGTTGTGTGAATGGTATCACTGTGGCAAGTACCAAAAGTGTTGTCTCCAAGTCACTGAAGCTTAGTGGTTATATGCAACTTCCAAGAACCTTCCCAATATTTCGTACACTTAGATATATAGCATTTCATGTGATATTGTCTCTCTCCCTCTACAAAAATGAAGAAACAAATGGGTTACTTAAAAACAGTGGTGGGATTCATGTAATTTAACAACTGGTTCTCTGCTCTAATGATTTCTTCCAACAACCAGTTTGCCAAACTGCTCAGAAAGTTAACAACCGATTCTCCCGAAGTGGTGCGAGCTGGCTGAATCCCACCACTGCTTAAAAACCTCTTCCAAGCATCTAAAATGCCTCCCACCAAAAGATTCTCAGCTACTTGTATCTCCTGTGTAAAATAGTTGTAAAAGTAACGGGCTTAAGAAGTCCTCCTCCAGCTGTCAATTCCGTTCTTTACTTCAGTGATAGATAACTAGACAATATTCTGTCTGGATTGTGTTTCTTGATTGATGGAATCCCCATCTTTCTTTTAACCCTCAGACTTCTAAAAAAAAAAGAAAATAAATAAATAAAACTCCAGAGAATCCCCATTTTTCCTTTTATTTGGCATAGATTATGCTATGAAGGAGCATGTTTTAAAAAGTCATTGTTAGATTGTTCCATTAATGAACAATTGTAAAAAAAAGTCCCATTTTCACTATTTCAAACGAACGTATAAAAAAAATAATAAGAATTATAAACATAAGAAATCTTTTTTAAAAAATAAAATAAGGAAAATTTGTTTTCTGATGGTCAAATTGAGTCTGAGGCTTCAAAATAGATTGGTTTTTTTAGTTTGGATGCAATATCAGTGCTTCAGTGGTTTGAATCAAAGCAATGCTTCTACATGAAGCTCAGTCTCTGGGAAACAAGTGTCATATGTATTTTGGCTCTTAATTTGCTCAATCTGCGCCCCTGGATTAACCTGCAGGTATATCAGATGGCCAAATATTTTCCCCATAAGTAGTTCTTTTAAAAGTGCAAATCATAATCACAATTATCAGGATTATTTTAAAACAATGCTCTCTTTTTTTTTCTGAACTTGCTTAGTGTCTCCATCCATTGTGGGTGCAGATAATAATGGAGGTGCAGAAGAAGCCACGGTTATCTTAAATAACCCAACCTCCTTAGTTTGTGAGGCTTATTCATATCCACCAGCTAAAATCACCTGGTTGAAAGATGGAGCTCCCATAGAGTCAAATAAGAACATCAGGGTTTTGCCAGGTAATTATTTGAATGCCTCTATTATTAAAATGAATTTGGAATCAGTTGGATTGAGATGGGTGGCTATAGAGTTGTGATGGCACAATGGTTAGAATGCAGTATTGCAGGCTAACTCAATGCTCTCTATCAGGAGTTTGACTCTGACCGGCTCAAGGTTGACTCAGCCTTCCTTTCAGGCTCAGTAAAAGGGTCCAGATTGTTGAGGGCAATATGCTGACTCTGTAAACTGCTTAGAGAGGACTGTAGAACACTATGAAGCGGTATATAAGCTTAAATCTAAAATTCCTATTGCTATTGCTATAGAAATTAAATGAATGAATGAATGAATGAATGAATGAATGAATGAATGAATGAAT
>WNWU01000050.1:1830871-1858342 GCA_012654045.1 Ptyas mucosa
GTCTATCCGTCTATCCGTCTATCCGTCTATCCGTCTATCCGTCTATCCGTCTATCCGTCTATCTGTCTATCCGTCTATCCATCTATCCGTCCATCCATCATCTATGTAAATAAACAGTGATTCGAATAAAACAAATTGGCAAGCCATTAAGCTGAATATTATTCAGAAATAGTTAAGATCAGTTATAAAGACATCATTATTTTCTTTTCAAACTGGTATGCTAGCCTGATTACCTAAAAACAGTTATTTGAAAATAAATGATTTTTAAATAGTACAGAATAAAATAATCAACTGCTGATTTTACTCAACATTAACTCATAGATGCATTAATAAGAATGGTATTGAAACTTTAAAATATCACCGTGATCATTATTGTTATTCACTTTCCCCTTAGTGCACTTTCCACAATCTTTTACCTATTGTTCTTGCCAATTACCTATATATGCCTAATATACAGAGAAAGTATAAGATCTACCACCCAAGAGTGTTTGTTTGTGTGAACATGTTGACAACTATTTAAATATGTTGGCACCGTATTCTGTTCCACCTAGGTTGAAAAGAAAGACACAGTCATTTTATTTTGGTCATTGATTAAAAAAAATCACCCAAATCTTTGAAAAAAGAAGTAATGGGGGAAAAAGAAAATGTGGCAGCGATAGAAATCTTGCCCATATTTCTCCCTTAATTCTTTTCATCTCCCCAATAGAAGAATCAGCTGAAGCTTGGAAAGCTGATACTGTAATGTTTTAATTTGCAACTGGATCTGAAGGAACCTTTAATAAATGAGACTGCAAAATGTGGACATGGTTATGTTTTAACAGTTCCTCCCAATATTATTGGAATTAATCCTGAGAACCTAACTGTTGTGGTGAATAACTTAATCTCATTGACATGTGAGGTCACTGGCTTCCCACCTCCTGATCTCAGTTGGCTCAAGGATGGAAAACATCTCAGCTTGAACACAAATATTCTCATTGTTCCTGGTAAGCAATCTCTGGGTGGGTTGTTTTTATAGAGTAGTTCTTTTCTTTTCTCAACATTTCAACAAGGGTGATAGAAAAAATACAGCAAATTTGTGTATGTGTGTGTGTGTGTATAAAAAATAATTTTGTGAAGTTGTTTTTTTCATAGAATGTTGCAATAATTTGGAATGATCAATTATATACCGTATTTTTCAGAGTATAAGATGCACCGGACTATAAGACAAAATGAAGGAAAAGAAATCTGCCTCTGCCTCTGCCTCTGAGCAATTTTGCCTCATTGCAACAAACAGCAAACAGCCTGCTTTACTTTCATTTTCATTTTCAGCATAGCTTGATTAGTAGAAGGGGGGGGGGGAATCTGCTCCAGCAATTTACCTCCTTGCAGCAAGCAGCAGAGGCCTGCACAAAACAGCTGAGAGCAAAACAGCTGAGAGTTGGGAGGCTGATCCAATCAACTTGTGCTAATTAGGCTGTACTGAAGCTGAAATGAGCTGTTTCTTCTTGCTGCTTGCTGCAAGGAGGTAACTGCTGGGAGGCAGAGGCCAAAGGGTGGGGGGCAGTGGGTGGGCGGGCTACATCAGTGTATAAAACACACCTAAATTTTCATCCCCTTTTAGGGGAGGGGGAAAGGTGCATCATATACTCTGAAAAATACGGTGCTTTTCATCCTCTTAAAGTGGAATAGTTACTTGTGATTTGTTTAGCTTAGATTCATTATTAAATTTTTGGTTGTTCTCCTAAGATAATTCCAAATTTAGTCTTAAAGGTACAAATAACTGGTGGCATGTACTGGGGGCTGTTTCCAGTGTCCTTTGAAGGTTTTTGCACAGTAGTTGGACATTTTTGTACCTCAAGACAGAAAGGTCTCCAGTGGTATTCTTAATTCATTCTAAGCAGTGAATATTCATGTCCCTATTTTTATTTCTAAAGCTTCTTTTAGAATCCCATACAAATTCAGTGTATAATGTGATGATGGTCCAGTAATTCACTTGAACCATTTTATTGTCTTGATTTTAGGTGGTCGCACACTGCAGATTCCTAGGGCACGTTTATCTGATGGTGGTGAATATATCTGCATAGTCAGAAATAGTGCTGGAGAAAGCATCAAGAGGACTTTCCTTACTATTCATGGTGTGTTTTTGCATATTTAAAATAGAACATTTTTCCATTGTCAGTATTAACATCTAACAGTTCTTCTTAACATAGCACTTCTTTGGGAAAAGTCAAAGAAAAATATTTTTTCTTATGTTCCCCCTACTCCAAAGTTCCTCCGAGTATTAAAGGCCAGAGCAGCACACCTCCTGCAATAGTCAATGTGAGAGTTGGAATGCCAGTGACATTAGAGTGTGAGTCCAATGCTGTTCCACCTCCCAGCATCACCTGGTACAAGAATGGCCATATGATCTCAGTCTCATCCAATGTGGGGATTGTACCAGATGGACAGACACTCCATATCAAGATGACTGAGGTATACAAATATGTCTTGTTTCTGTACTTTTAAAAGTCTAGCTCAAACTTCACATAATTGTGGTCTTCAAAATGACACACATCATATATAAAAACCTCTATGATTAATGATAGATGAAGCTGGAAAAATGTAAACAGGCTTATTACTGCTTCGTATTCCAACAAACTAATTGTTATACAGGTAAGCCTCACTTGTCAACCACAATTGGAGTGGCAACTCTATTGCTAAGCGCTGGGGTTGTTAAGTGAAAAATCACATTGCTGTGCCATCAGTTCTGTTTTCATTGTTAAGCAAATCACCAAAGTTCTTAAGCAAGGCATCACATGAGCGCAACATGTGATTTCACATTCATATTCTTTATTAATTCTGTTTGTTGGAAACTGGTTGTAAGGCTCATAAATTGCAATCATGTGACCTCAGGATGCTGCAATGGTTATAAATATGTCAGTTGCGAATAATAATAATAATAATAATTATTATTATTATTATTATTATTATTATTATTATTATTTTATTTATATACCGCCCTCCTCCCGAAGGACTCGGGGCGGTGTACAGCCAATTAAAACATAAATATACAGTATCAAAGTTAAAATTAATTAAAATTCATTAAATAGTTTTGGCCGAATTTTAAAACCCAAAGTTAAAACCCAGTTTAAAATCATTCAATTAGATAGCCCCACCTGTCGGAACAGTAGGGTCTTAAGGGCACAGCGAAAGACCCGGAGATCAGAGATGTTATGAATATCCAGGGGCAATTCATTCCAAAGGGCAGGGGCTCTGACAGAGAAGGCTCTCCTCCTGGGTGTGGCCAGCCGGCATAACTTGGCCGATGGCACCCTGAGGAGTCCCTCTCTGTGGGAGCGAACTGGTGGGAGGCTGTTGGTGGCAGAAGGCGGTCCCGTAGATATCCTGGTCCTATGCCATGGAGTGCTTTAAAGGTGGTAACCAACACCTTGAATTGCACTCGGAAGAACACTGGGAGCCAGTGCAGCTCACGCAGGAGAGGTGTTACATGGGCATAACGAGGTGCGCCCATAACTACCCGTGCGGCTGCATTCTGGACCAGTTGGAGCCTCTGAGTGCTCTTCAAGGGGAGCCCCATGTAGAGAGCATTACAGTAGTCCAGATGGGAGGTGACGAGGGTGTGAGTGACTGTGTGCAAGGCATCCTGGTCCAGAAAGGGACGCAACTGGTGGATCAGGCAAAACTGATAGAAAGCCCCCCTGGCTACGGCCATCATGTGCTCTTCTAAAGACAGCCGTGAGTCCAGGAGGACGCCCAGATTGCGAGTCCTCTCTGTGTGGGTCAAAGATTCACCCCCAATAGTCAGCGATGGCACCAGCTGACTATACCGGGACGCCGGAAGCCACAGCCACTCGGTCTTGGAAGGGTTGAGCCTGAGCCTATTTCTTCCCATCCAAACCTGCACGGCCTCCAGGCAGCGGGACATCACGTCAAGGGCATCATTGGGGTGGTTTGGGGTGGAGATGTACAGCTGGGTGTCATCAGCGTACTGGTGGACTCTCACCCCAAAACCACAGATGATCTCACCCAGCGGCTTCACATAAATGTTGAAAAGAAGGGGCGAGAGGACCGATCCCTGCGGCACCCCCCAAGCAAGGCGCCTCAAGGTCGATCTCTGCCCCCCTGCCAACACAAACTGTGAGCAGTTTGTGGAGACCATGTGATTATAGGACTCTGCGATGGTTATAAATATGAGGTTTGGTCACAAAGCTGTTTTTTATAACCATTGTAACTTCAAATGGTGGTTAAATAAGACAGCTGGTAAGTGAAGATTGCCTGTAAAGGGTTTGCTTATTCATTTACAGTATTTCAACAATTGAACTACAAAGAAACTTACTCCAATATTTACTGACTTTTTAATTTTATTGTATTCTGTCCTGAATTTTATATTATAATGACACTCTCCTAGCATTGATAATTTTTAAAATTAGTAAAAAGGTAATTGTATATCACTTTTTGCTTACATTTACAGGTATCTGATACAGGCCAGTATGTATGCAAAGCCATAAATATTGCAGGACGTGATGACAAAACTTTCCATCTTAATGTTCATGGTAAGCTTTTAATAGGCGGAATAAAGTGAATCAAACTGAACATAAGGCAAGATAGATAGTTATTTATGTTCAAATCTTTATTTCTTAATACTTCCTGTTGTACAACAGGAAGCTGTGGTGGCAGTTAGGAGGAAGGGATGAGGTATAGACTCTATCAAGACCATTTGTTTTTTCCCCAAAATCCATTATTGGTAATTTGGTGCATGTATCAACCTGCTGTCTTCATTCACAGTACCGCCTACCATTGAAGGACCTCAGCAAGAGTGGATCAATGAAACCATCAGCAACCCTATAACTCTTACCTGTGATGCTACTGGAATTCCTCCACCAGCAATAACTTGGTTTAAGAATGGAAAACCCCTTGGTAATGTTTGCTCACATAACGTTGGTTACTATCAGCTGCTCGTTGGATTTTCTAAGATCCAAAATGGGGAATAGGTTCAGATAAAATTGTTGTATTTGTTGTATAAATGCATTTCTGTCCCTCCCACCCCTAAAGTATCTAGATATCCAAGAAGGCAAGTATTAAGCTAATATTGGTAATACTGAGGATAGAAAAACCGAGCTTAAAATATAAGGCTCAGAGAAGTAAAAGAATAGCTTGTTATGTGTGATTAAAGATTAGGCAGTACTGAATAGGAAGGAAAAAATATGTGAACCTCTCCTGCTTGCTGGAAGGGAAAACAGAAGCACAGTTTCTTGTAAAATCAATGTAAGTTATATGAAATGAATTCTCTCTCAGCCAAAGCTGGACAAATCATTACTGCATGCAGCCCCCAGCACTTCTTTTACAGCCTTCAAAACACCCACCTGGGGGAAGGAATGGGGTACAATGCAGAATTGGTATATAAAGTCTCTGTAAAATAAGCCTACTTTTCTTGAATTGCTGAACTTGTTTTTTTTAAGGAATTTTTCTTTTGATCTGCCATGTGCTGATTTTTTCAAGGTTGGGGAACGTTGTTGAGTGCATTGGGGTGGGGGCTAATGGTGATCAATGATATCTGCAAAAATGTTTGCTTTTATCACAAGGATGAAAGGAAAATTGCACTATAAATACTATATATATATATATATATATATATATATATATATATATATATATATATCCATAACCATTACAATGCCACAATACCCTACAAAAGGGAAAGTGTTTATGGGCAATACAGCTGTCATCATTTATCCCTCTGATGGATGCTTTGAATAGTGGTAATACATTCCTTTCTCAAAGGAACAGCCTGTACCTTCTCTTACAGTTTCCCATTCTTATGGATTTGTGAAACCTAATCAAACAAGTGATCTGTGCCTTATATTCCTTTCTTCTGATATTCTTTAAGCTGATAGAGTAGAATATTTGTAGCTCAGTGTTGAAGTGAGGGGTCCTTGGTGCAGTGGTGGGATTCAAATAATTTAACAACTGGTCCTCTGCCCTAATGATTTCTTCCAACAACCAGTTCACCAAACTGCTCAGAAAGTTAACAACTGGTTCTCCCGAAGTGGTGCGAACTGGCTGAATCCCACCACTGCCTTGGTGCTCTCTGAGCTTGGTGGTTTTCTTGCAGATGTTTCATTACCCAACTAGGTAGCAATAACAATAGCACTTAGATTTATATACCGCTTCACAGTGCTTCACAGCCCTCTCTCAGTGGTTTATTGTGTCAGCATTTTACCCCCTACAATCTCAGTCCTCATTTTACTGACTTTGGAAGGATGGAAGGCTGAGTCAACCTTGAGCCGGTGAGACTCGAACTGCTGAACTACTGGCAGCCGGCAATCAGCAGAAGTAGCGGTACTGCATTCTAATCACTGTTCCACCATGGCTCACAGCACATTAGTGCTGATGATGTTATTTACTTGGGTAATGAAATGTTTGCAAGCTCAGGGAGCACCAAGGACTGCACAATTCTTTAAGCTGTCAGCTAGCAACTGATCTTAAAGCATGGACATGGAGCTAAAATGAAAGTTAACCAGCTTGTTGGTTAACTTGAATATTCTGATTTCTTCATATTTGTTTATATTTAGAAAATTCTGCTACCCACAAGTTGCTTATTTTGTCAGGAGGAAACAAGCTGCAAATTGCCAGGCCTGACTATTCTGATAATGGAAATTACTCCTGCATTGCTTCAAATGTAGAAGGAAAAGCTCAAAAATTTTATGTCCTTTCGGTGGAAAGTATGTATGCATGTTTTAATGTTTTTTTAAAACTGAAAAATATATGTAAAATAACTCCTGTAGTTCCAAAACTACTTACATATCAGTATCTAATGTAACAACAAACAAACAAATTCAGTACAGTGAATTCAACAGCTTCAGGTGCCACTATTTATTCTTACTAAATGTTTGTTATCTCCTAAATTAAGTTTCTAAAATCCTTGAGGTAATTTGAACGGAAGTAGGAATGATTGGAGATGAAGATGTTGAAGTGCTCAGGAACTTTTTTTCCCCAAGAAGCTTTTCTTTTCCAAGAAGGCTCAGTGTTTCAATAAATTGTGCTTTGATTGTATTTTCCTCTCTGTCTTATGCAGTTATTACTGATATATTTTTTATTCTGAAGTTCCTCCAGATATTGTTGGTTCTGAAATGCCAAGTGAAGTCAGTGGCATCCTTGGAGAAAACATCCAGCTTTCCTGTGAGGCCAGTGGAATCCCGGCACCTGTCATTCAGTGGCTAAAAGATGGGAAACCAATCAGCAGTGATGAATCTCAGCGGATCAGGTTAAGTGTTGAACTCTCTCTTTGGGAAATGAAGCAGAGTCCAAACAAGAGAACGGTCAGAAAAGGGAAATGTCTATGGAGATTCTCAGTCATCCAGGTCATGGTTGTCCCAAAGGTGCTTTTTCAAAAGGCAACTGGAATTATTTTGTTTTTCCCTGAAAACGTTTCACTTCTCATCCAAGAAGCTTCTTTAGCTCTGACTAAGAAAAGGGAGTTAAAAGCAAAGGAGAAGAAAAGTGTAGAAACCCAACGCAGGAGGAAAGTGATAAGAACCAAGCTTGAAATTTGGGGGCAAGATTTGAGGCCTAGATCTATATGGGTTATATAGATAGCATTATGCATTTGATGCTAATGAAGTAAAATAAAATAACAAAATCTAAATATCTTCAAAAACAAAGCCAGAATGATACCCATTTCAAATATTCTCTGCAACGAACAGAGGTCTTTATTCAGATCATTTGTCTTGCTGACAGAACTAACAGGATGGGGCATGTTCCAGGTCTCCTCCCTTAAATGGTGTCTTCTCAGCCCTTTGGAACAAGGCTGTAGAGAGCAATGAAGACCTACTTCTTCCCTCAAGTATTGGGCTAGGAGGGAAGGGTTGACATCAAGAGATGTTTGTTCATGCGCCTGGGGGAAAGAGCATTGTTGTGAGCTGGTCATATAAGTCAGGAAAAAGAAAGAGAGAGAGAGAGAGAGAGAAGAAGGAAGAAGGGAGGGAGGGAGGGAGGGAGGGAGGGAGGGAGGGAGGGAGGAAGGATCTATAGACAGGTTTCCAAAAATTCAGTATACTCTTTGATTTTCTTTCTTTCTTCAGCCTGGCTCCAAATGGGAGCTTACTAAACATTTTTGGTGCCCTTACAAGTGATGGAGGGAAATATACTTGTGTTGCTACCAATCCTGCAGGGGAAGAGGACCGGGTATTCAGTGTCAATATATATGGTGAGCTTTGGTTTTGTTTGTTGTTCTTCATCTGAGAAAATGTGAGTCATCTTTCTCATTAGACCTTTCCTAATTTTAAGGGACAAAAAAGATAGTAATAGCACTTAGACTTATATATCACTTCATAGTGCTTTACAGCCCTCTCTAAACAGTTTACAGATTCAGCATATTACCCCCAATAATCTGGGTCCTCATTTTACCGACCTCAGAAAGACGGAAGGCAGAGTCAACCTTGAGCTGATCAGAATCGAATTCCTGGTAGATGGCAGAATTAGCCTGCAACACTGCGTTTTAACCACTGTGCCACCACAGCTCATGCTAAGATGCTAAGTTTTTATATGAATTTAATCATTTTAATAATTACTAAATTAAGATGTGCCTGTTTAAAGTTGTATAGCTCAAAGAACCTAAAGTAAAATAACCCTATGGATTAATTTATGAAAAACTAGACTGGTTAATATGTATATAACAAAAGAAGTTATTAAAATTCTGTTTGCATTTTGCAATATATAGATTTTGTGCTGTTATTATCAAAAATAAATAGTTAAGAGTGTAGATGATATTTCAATGATATATTGATCCAATCTACAAATGAACTGACAATAAAGACATTAATTCTCAAATATCCAAGCAGAAACATTGTGATAAATTAAACTAAATGTATATAGCTTTCAGTTTTTCACATCAAGTTTTTGTTCCAAAGGGTAACCCTTTTTTAAAAAAGCTATGTAAACTATTTATAAATACTGTTTTCAACATAGGTCAAATGAAGCATATGCTTGATGCTCAGCTATCTAAAGAAGCTACATAGATCACAGTCTACCCCTATAATAAAGTTAAACATTTTTATTTTGAACAGCAAACTATATTTGGCTATTAATAGGAACTGCCCAAGTGGAAAAAGAGGTGTATAAATATAAAATTGGATCTAAAATACAATCAGTACCACCACAACCATGTATTTAGAATCCCTCTTTTGTCACATCAAACATACATATTAATGGCAATTTTTTGGACTAGTCATAAAACTTTGTGAGGCTGAATGTATCCTTGAGATCTTAGTGTACTCCTGTCATACAAGATGAAGTCCTGGGTAACACTACACAGTGGTGTACAGTTTTCTGTAATAATGTCTGTCTGTCTAGCTAGTCTTACTGTTGTCAAGCTATCTAATATTTGTATGCTGCCCAAATCATGGGATCCCGAGTACTTAAATTAATTGACTTTATAGCATATGTGGAAACAATTTTTTCAGGGAAAGGTACTTATGAAAATTTCCCCTCAAAATATTCAGTTTTTTTTCCTTTCCTTTTTGTTTGGCATCGGTGTACTACTGTTCTTATTTTTTTAAAAAAAAAATTATCTTCTATGTAGTTCTGACAGCTAACCAGATTTTATTATGGTTTTGTTGGTATGGTGCTTTTATCTACATCATGGGGAGGCTGGTTAGAATGTATGCAAAGTCAAAACAACTAATCCAATGATTTTACCCTAAAGAGTTTGCATTAGAGCAGAGTCTCAGGATTTCTAAATTAAGTAATCTCTTAATTTGGCTTTGTCTGGATGTCTTAGCATGGAATTAAGTGTCCTTAATGTAATGCTTCCTGTAAGTCTTCCAGAGGTCCTAGAAAAAGGAGAACTTTGTGGCACCTCACTCTACCTTTTTAACTTTTAACTTTCCCCACCTAGCGCCTTTGTAATGGGGTGAGAGGAAGTAGGAAAAGATAGCAATGGGTAAGCCTTCCTACTTTGTGGTAGTTCCAATTCTACTCAAAGCACTGTGGATTTTTTTCAAGAGAGAGAGAAGGAGGGAGGGAGGGAGAGAGGGAGGAAAGGAAGGAAGGAAGGAAGGAAGGAAGGAAGGAAGGAAGAAAGAAAGAAAGAAGCAATTTTCTCTTAGCCTCCCTTGCAGTGGCTAAGAGGAGTTTAACAAATGTCTAGCACATGACTGATTCAATCATATGAGTCAGCCACATGAGATTACAGCTTCTCAGAGAACATTATTAAAGAACAAGAAATATAATTAACATAGCAATTTGAGTTGCCCCTACCAATCACAGATGTTCTGTATTGTGGGACATGTACAGCATTTAGAATCAAGTGTTTTATCATTTTTTATGATGTACCTTACATATAAAAGTACCTGTAAATAAGTATATATATTGCTGCTAGATCAGTGATTCCCAACCCTTTTTTGGCCATGTCCCATCTAAGCATCTCTAAAATCCTGACACCCCCCCCCCCCATGACATATAATTCTTACTATTCAAAAAGTGAACAGCCCCAGGGAAAGTGAACATGGCCTGGGAAAACACAGACTAAAAATAGCTGTAAATCTAACAATTTCTTACTTAAACCTGGGTCCTGGTTCTGTATCCTCACTTCCCCCAGCAGCCATCCACTCTGTCTCCCCACAGAGCAGTTCTCCTTGCAACCATCCAGCAGCAAAGCCCTCAGGAAAGAGAGAGAGAGAGACTCTGCCAGTCCCATGATCCTTAGTGGGAACATATCTGATTGGCTGGTAGTTGCTCCCTCCTCTCCCCAGCTGGGATATCCTTTTCAGACCAGGTCCTACGAAATGTACTTTAACAAAGACAACCATTGGTAAATGAAACACAGCTGTTTCATCACAAATATATAAGAACAATTAGTGGGCGTTCAAAAATTCAGTTAATAGCTCATTTTCGAATTGCCCCCATTAAAAATCAAATTGCCCACCTGTGGGGTGTGGGCCCCACGTTGGGAACCACTGTGCTAGATTATCTTTAGTTCTGTTCCAAATGCAAAGAGGTCCCAATTATATTTTTGCTTCTAATCCACTCCTACACCACTTCATTTTTTTTATACCTTGGAGTTACATTAGAAAATTACTCACTGAGAATTCTGTTTAAAAAAAGAGAAGCAGAAAAAAGTGTGGCTCTACAAGGACAAAACACAATTCATAAATATGAAGAGACAGTTGTTATCATTTGTGTCTTTTTGATGGATTACACTGGAAATACTTTCTGGCTGTGGACACAATTTATAAAGAAATTCCACATGATCTATTAAGGGAAATAGAAGGCTGTTGATCATGACATCTTAACATGAATTAGTTGGAATACTATGGGGAATCTGTCTTGGATAGGAAAAAGAGTAATGCTGCCACCTTGGGGTTCAGCTAAGTTGAACTACTTCACTGGGAATAATTCCAAATTTCCATTATTTAATATGCCAATAATTTCTTTCCTCCTTGAGGTCCTTTTCTAAATTCCTCTACAAATAGAATAATGGTGTTGCTACTTGAAATGGGTCTGAGACCCTCATAGATAATGTATTTGACTCAGTTCATATAAGCAGTGAAGAGTTTTCAACAATATTTCACATATTTCATGATTTTTAATCTTTTTCAGATTTTTTGTGATTTTTTCTGATTACTATGTTTTATAATTGCTCTTATTCTGAATAGAGATAGTAGACCAGTGGTTGTACTCCCATTGAACTAATGCTCTCTGGCCATATTGACTGAGGTTATAGGTAGTCAAAACTGAAAATCAGTTATAGGGCTATAGGTCTGTGATGGCGAACCTATGGCATGGGTGCCACAGGTGGCATGCGGAGCTATATCGGTGGGCACGCGAGCTCAGCTCCGGCACGCATGCGTGCACCAGCCAGCTGATTTTCGGGCCTTCTGGGCCCACCAGAAGTCAGGAAACACACTGTTTCCGGCCTCTGGAGGGGGTTGGGAAGGCCGTTTTTGTCCTCCCCAGGCTCCTAGAAAGGCTCTGGAGCCTGGGAAGAACAAAAAACGGGCCTACCAGGCCCACTGTGCCATCATGTGCCAAAAACGGGGGGAGCACGGGGGGGCAGGGCGCATAGAATTATGGATGTGGGCACACGTGCGTGTGACCCCACCGTGCTCCCCCCCCCGCTTTTGGCACGCGATGGCAAAAAGGTTAGCCATCACTGCTATAGGTTCTCCACCTTGATTTTGAGACTCAATTTAAAAGAGAAATATAAATGCAGATATATGTAACTTGTTTTTTTCTTTATTTGGTTATAAATTTTAGTGCCACCCACTATCAATAAAAATAAAGAGAAATCTGAGGCCCTAACTGTGGTATTGGACACATCAATAAACATTGAATGTCAAGCTATGGGCACTCCACCTGCCCAGATTAATTGGCTGAAGAATAGTCTTCCCCTCTCTACATCTTCCCACATCAGGTTACTTTCAGCTGGACAGGTACTCAGGTAAGGTGTCGTTCATTTATGTTACACCAAATGAAAACTGCTCATTGTAAATTACGATGGTTTATAATTTCAAGAAGTAGATTCCCCTCCCCTATATTTTCAGTTGGATGTGTGCACAACTGAAAAATCTAGAAGATATTGTGAACATGTTTGTAAAATATTCATCAGGAAGCTTGTTCATTTACAAACTGCCCATTATGCTGTATCAATTTATCAGAAAGCTAGTTACCAAGGTCTCAAGGCCCCTCACCTTACTATTTTGGCTCCCAGGTAAGTGTAGGGAGGCCTCCTAGGCCAGGGGTGGGTTCTAAATTTTTTTACTACCGGTTCTGTGGGCGTGGCTTATTTTGTGGGCGTGGCTTGGTGGGGGTAATGTGACTGGGTGGGCATGGCCAACTTTTTTTTTTTTTTACTTTTAAAAGCATTTTTTCTACAACCTTAAGAGGTTGCAGAAAAAAATGCTTTTAAAAGCCTCTGACGATCAGGCAACACAGCTGGGATCGCCAGAGGCTTTTAAAGGCATTTTTTTCCCTATAACCTCTTCAGCTGAAGAGGTTATAGAAAAAAAATGCTTTTAAAAGCCTCTGAGATCCCAGCTGAACCGCGCGATCATCAGAGGCTTTTTTTTTAACTTTTAAAAGCATTTTTTCGGCTGAAGAAGTTGTAGAAAAAATGCTTTTAAAAGTAAAAAAAAAAGCCTCTGATGAGGTGGGCGGGGTAAGTGAGCGGCGACCGGGCCGGGGACCAGTTCAGGGGTGTGGCCAGCCAAAGTTATTACCAGTTCTCCGAACTACTACAAATTTTTACTACTGATTCTTGCGAACCGGTGCGAACTGGGAGCAACCCACCACTGTCCTAAGCCCAAAATGGAGCGCAGGGTTCATGTGTGCGGCGCCTCCCCCCCCGCCCCGGCAGCCCATTTTCGCTCTCAGGAGGCTGCAGAGAGGCTACTAGGCCCAAAACACAGGTTCCTGAAATCTCAGGGAAACACCCTTATTTACTAATAGTCCTATACAAATCCAGCAAAACCTAGCTGAGTTCATTGACGTGATTCAATAAAATTAGCTGATCCAAAGATTCAATTACATGAATAGGAACATCTGAACAATTTCGAAGGATTCAGCTTAATCTGAGAATCAGTTCAACTTTCAGAATGTCACTTGATCCAGCCAATCTTGAACTTCAATTCTGAACTCAAGATTTGCACATGCCCATTTTATAAATGCCTCAGAACATTTCTATATCTGGCAAACCTTGGCAGATCTAAGAAGTTAAGCATGGTTGTTCCTGGTTAGTACAGTATAGGGATGAGGGAGTGCTTGGGAATTTAATATCTGTTGACTTAGTTAGGAAATCAAAAAGCATCCCAGAAGAAAGCAGTTACAAATTAATTCCATAACAGTGCCAATAAAATGGCAGTCGTCATCAAGAACTGAGTTTAATTGGAGAGCATTCTTTCATTTTATAAATTGGTATGTACTCTATATAAATCAGGAATTTTTAAATTTCAAAATGGTTTGTGGTTGTTTTCCTTCCAGAATTGTTAAAGCACAGGTAGCTGATGCTGGCATATACACATGCATAGCCTCCAACAGAGCTGGTGTCGACAATAAACGTTACAGTCTTCAGGTTTATGGTAAGCCTTTTTAAAGCAATATAGAGCGAAATTGTAACATCCTTGTGTATTCGTAAATACAGGTGGTCTTTGCTTACTGACCACATAGTGACTGTTCAAAATTACAACTGTGCTACAAAAGGAGACTTATGACTGGATCTCAACCTTGTGATCATTGCAGCGTTCCCACATTCACATGGTTGTGATTGTGCACCACTGCAATGTACTTTATATGGGGCTTCCCTTGAAGAGCATCTGGAAACTGCAGCTGGTTCAAAATGCAAAGGTGGGGAGTTTTGTGCACCCCTTTGATCAGAGCTTATTACCTCTTTGGTCTACTAGCTGCATTGGTCACTAATGTGCTTCCAAGTTCAATTCAAGGTTGAAGCCCTTCATAGCATGGGTTGGATTCTCTGAAGGACTACTTCTCCTTGATGGTGTCCTATCAGATTTGGCAGGAGAGGCCTGCTATGGGACCAAAATATGCAGCTTGCAGGGTCCAGGAGAAAGCCTATTTTGTCTTGGCCCTTGTTCTTTGGAACATCTTCTCCCAGATTCTCCCCAGCACAATCCTTTTGAAAGACCTTGAAGACCTAGTTCTTTCACTGAACATGGAGTTTAAGAAGTATAGCCAAGTCCATGGAATGTTTCTACTGATGGTTGTGGTGAGGGTTATATATATATATATATATATATATATATATATATATATATATATATATCTCAGCTGACAATTTTATTGTGAAGTTGTTATAACATTGTGTTTTTAACCATTGTTAACCACCTAGAGTTACAATGTTGAAATATAGTAATACAGTTTCTAATAGGAAATCAGTTTGTTGTTTCATAAACTAAAAATAATTTTTATATCCTCCACGGGTTTGCTTCCTTCCAGTACCCCCAAGCATAGACAATGGTGGAGAAACAGAAGTAACTGTACTAAAAGGGAATCCCGTATCTTTGGTGTGTTTGGCTAATGGAATACCAACACCAACTATATCATGGCTGAAAGATGGTCAGACTTTAAGCAGTAAACTTCGTGTGACTTTTGAAAACCCAAAAAAGGGTCTTCATATATTAAACTCAGAGATTAATGATTCAGGTAGATATACCTGTATAGCGTCTAATGAAGCTGGGGAAGACAACCAACACTTTACTCTGAAAGTACTAGGTAAGGATTATCTATTTACAACTAATTAGCGGTCTGCTCAACCAGAAACTATAATAATGTTTTACTAAATAAAGAATAGGAACTGTGTGACATTAGTAATTTGGGCTTGTTAAACTTTAATTCGAATCTATTGCTGGTCAGCTTGCTATGTGACTAAAGCTACCACAATGAATGTTTAGAATGGCTATCATATACTAAATTAGTATCTTTTTTTGATTGCTTAAAATTCCTTCAGCTGGATACAAAAGGAGAATAATATCTAAGGGCTTTATGTGTATTGAAGGGGTAATATTATGGCGATTTTCTGTCCCCCTCCCCTAACTCTCTTGTAAATTGTCAGGGTTTGTTTGTTTGTTTGTTTTTGAGGATGATACTATGGATATCTTTTTTCAGAACCTCCTCATATTAATAAATCAGATAACCCAGAAGAAATTTCTACAGTGATTAACAATCCTCTTGAACTCCTCTGTATCTCTGATGGGATTCCAATCCCCAAACTAACGTGGATGAAGGATGGACGTCCACTGCCTCAAACAGACACTGTTCGTGTCCTAAGGGGAGGACAGGTCTTCAGAATATCCAGTGCTCAGGTACTCTTTAATTCTTTTATAGCCATCCCCAACTGTTTTAACTTAGTTCAGTTTTATTTCTAACTGAGATGTTGGTTGTCTTTTAGGTAGAAGATACTGGAAGATATACATGTTTGGCTTCTAGCCCTGCAGGAGATGATGACAAAGAATATTTAGTGAGAGTACATGGTAATATTAATTTGGATAAATATGAAGATTTCCCAAATTTTCCTATACAGGCTATACAGGCTTTCTCACCCAAGGAAGCTCCATATGTGTGAACTTGAATTCCCAGAATTCCCTAGTCAGCATGATCATTGCTGAAAATTCTATAGATCTCTGCCCAAGTTGAGGAAAGTTGTTCTATCACATATTTTTAATTGTGCTGTTTCATATATAGCCCACTGTGAAATAGGCATGGAAAATTAAATGTTTAAGTTCACTTTCACATAGATTTTTATGCTTGGCTTTATCTCCATTTTTTTCAAAGTTAGGTTCATCAAATCAGGTTCATTCTCATTCTCAATTCTTACCATCTCAACATGTCTTTGATAACAAACGATTAACTTTTTCAAAGGCATTTCAATAATCTCTTTGACCCCACCTATCCATCTTATCCACTGCCTTCCATTTCTTCCTCTTTCCTCCATTCACCTTGCACAAGCAAAATATATATGAGGTTCCGCTTGCTTTATTATCTCAAGGCATCAATCAGTCTTTAATTGATGTGGGATCGATTGATTGATTGGTTGGTTGGTTGGTTGGATGGTTGGTTACTCTTACAGTCCAAAGAACGCCCTATAACCAAATCAAAATCCATAATCAAAAGGTTTTTGTTTTGTTTTTGTTTTTTCTTAATGACAACCTTTCACAACTATAAATTTCACAATGCTTTGTATTGCAGTCCTCATTGTCATTGCAATATTCTTATTCTTAAGTCACTATTTTCTCCCTATGATTAATCTCTCTGTTTCTCTAGCATACTGCCCACCTCTATCTATTCTTGGGCTCAAGAAAATACAACTATTTACCACTTTCACTTCTACAGCACCAACTGTAAGTTCACTCACTGTGTAGGCTGACATTACCTTTTCTGCTTAATATCTAATGTTACAGACTTAGATTATTTATTTACAGCTCCATAGAATGTAAACTACAGCACACCATTAATACAGGCATATATAAAAGTACATCCATGTATAAAAGCAGGAACCCTATAAAATTCACATTCATTGAAGGGACCAAACAGTTTCTACAAGTTAAGGCTCTTAAAAATGTTGCTACTGCCTTTGAAACTCCTGAATATTGTTACTTAATAATGACATTTCATTTTTCTCATCATGAATGGAGTATATCAGACTGAAGTGGGAGTGTATGAAGTCTGATCTCCAGTATGAGTGCAGTGGGCACTTTCAAAGGATGTGTGAAACAAATTCAACCTCTATATTTAAGCAAATGCACATTTCATCTTCATATGGGAGATTAGCATATTGATCATATGTCACCCTAGAAGGGAGAATATCTGTACATGCTAGTAGGGAGAGATCTATACATGTTAGAGAGAAAAGCCTTCTATGTGGAACATACAAAATTGTATAGAAGTAATTGGGTATCCAGGAGGACAGAACAACTTGTGTATGACAGAGGTGAACGTTCGGGTCTTCCTGAATATCTAAGTCTCATACCTTCGGCTTAGGTTCTGCCATTATTTTTTTCCCTAGGCTTAAAAAAAGTAGGACTGGTATTGATGGTCCATACTGTCTCAGATCTTGGCTTATTCAGCAGCTTCCAATGGATTGAAACCCAGGGACCATTTCTCCAGGGGCACTTCTGGCACATGTTAGAAAGCTGCTGGCCCTTTGCAAGGTTTTGCAGGAGGACATCTGGGCTGAGAATGAGCAGAGATTCTGTGGGTCAACTTGGACAGCCTGGACTCATCTCCACCCCTCACTGAAGTTCTGAATATTACTAGACATATATCAAAGTAATTGGACTTGATTCAGAGATTTCAGAACTATCTGCCATTCCTTTCATATTGTCCATGAAGATTGGGGTATCTTGGACAGCATGGAAGTGGGACACAGGGAAACTAAAGAGAACTTCCCAATGGTTTCATTCCTCACTGAAAATGAATGTGTGCAGTGACAAACTTATATCATGCTTCTGTATATTTGTGTGTGCATGTGTGTATTTTCAATTCAGCAGGACATTGTTCCTTGTATTAAAGTACAGCTGTTTTTTTATAAAAATTGATGGATATATGGTGTTTGCTAGTTCATGATCACATAGAGTATCTTTTTGTAATCAATTACAGAAGAAACAATTATATAGAACATATATCCTTGAACATTTAAAAATTAGGAAAATAATGGAGTAGCGATCAGCTTTTGAGACTGGAAAACACTGTCAGGAAGAGCTTTACCTGTTTTTGAAAGCTGCTGTGCTAATCTATTCCAGTAATGGCAGCAAAATCAAAATGTAGATTAACAATTAACAGTAAGTAGTGTGTGACTAGCGATTTCCAAATCCAAATTTTCCAAATAATTTTCCAGTTCATATTTTACTAATATCTGTGTGAACAAGTTAATAAATAACAAACAATTGGCTTCTAAAGTCTCAGACATCAGTCAGACTGCTGGACAGCATATGAGTCTGCTATGAAAATTGAGCTTGATATTAGAAAAATTTACAGGTTTACAGATATTAAACTGGACTAGAATAGACTAAATTATTTGAGGATTACAGGATTAGATTGCATTGGATATCATATATCAAAATGTATTGATGTGCTTCCAGATTTAAAGTTTTCAGACAAAGATGTAGAATGTGCACATAAAATATTTATTCTTAGATTCAATTTGGATGCAAAACAAGTGAAATATTAATAAAATTTTTAAATGCTTGGGCAAGAGACAGAATTTTGCAAAAAGTGACACATTAGGTTCAAGATAAAGTATCTTTTTTTCAATATTAGAAAATGTCCACCTCAAGCTTTCAAGATTGAAGAAATATGAAAAAACTGAATACATTTTACATGGGAGTTTCATTGAAAGCTATTTTTTTTCAACCACAAGGAAGAGAAATTATTTTTATACTTCAAGAGTTGAATAGACTTAACATATTTAAAGGGTATTTTATGAAGGACTAATAAAAACAACCTTTGTTGCGTAACTATGTATCTTTAGAAAAGGACATTACAATTAAATTTTTTGCTTTATTTGTAATGTTTAATATTGTATTAATTTAATGTAGAACTGTAAACAAAATAGAAACAGAACTATAAAACGACAATGAGTGAATAATGTAGAATAATTTCACTAAAAGTTAGTGGTAGGTAATCCAATAAAAGTAACTAAAACCAGTAAGCATTACCGGTATAAATATTTTTTACCAGTCTGTTTCCTATGTTACGAAAAATTTATAAATCAGAAAATGTTAAGCACAAATATTTTGGAAGACAGTTTTCCGACAAAGGGAATAGTAATTCAAGAGCAGTAGCTATCTTACTTAAAGTTAATAAGGATTATATGGTAGAAAATATTTAAAGATATAGGGATGATTAATTTTTACTAAAGGGAGTAATCACCATTGTGCTGGTTTTAACATGCAGTATGCAGCAAATAAGAATCAGACTGATTTTGTAGAAAAAGTAATGACAGCTTTGAATAAATTTGATTGGGAGAATTTATCTCCCTAAGATATGTGGATTTCCACTCCCAGAAATCATCTATGTTTTAATGACTGCCCAAGAAATGTAATTTGTTTTGAGACTGACAAATGGTCATGTCCAGAACTAATCAAATTATGTCAGTGTGCCTCTATGTAAGTGAAATGTTTGCATTTATTATGCTATTTGTATTTTTCTTTGGCAGTTCCCCCAAATATTGCTGGCACAAGCAATTTTCAAAATCTTAGTGTGCTACAGAACCAGCAAGTTATACTGGAGTGCAAATCAGACGCAGTGCCTCCTCCTGTTCTTACCTGGCTCAAAGATGGAGAAAGTTTGGAGGTACATTCTCTAAGTCTTTTGTCTGTGATTTATCTTACTTATCAAACTTTGTGTAAGTACTCAAATTGTACATATGGTGAAAGATTTGGCTTGTAAGGCATACAGTATATGACCTGTTTCCATAAGAGTGTACACATATCTAGCTCAATGTTCGTAGGCTGGATCTAACCCCCTAGTAGGTATACTTTAGCATTGCACATGTGCATAATAGGTGTCCTTTGCAGGCATAATGAAATGGTTTAATATTTAATGGAGGATCCATTCTTTTCTGGCAAATATGATCACCTATCAAGGAAAAAAAATAGTATAATACAGCAAAAGAACATGGTGGAAAACTCACACAAATATTATCTATTAAACAGGCATTTGCACCTTGATAGCCATTGATACATAGGTTCTCAACACTAATTGCAGCCATTTGTGGGGCTGCCGATGGCATACTGTCAACATTCAACACTAATCCAACAACAATCTTAAAATAAAATGAAATGTTGAGACTCTAGAAAGAGTGCAGAGAAGAGCAACAAAAATGATTAGGGGACTGGAGCAGAGGTGGATTTCAGCAGGTTCTGACCAGTTCTGGAGAACTGGTAGTGGAAATTTTTAGTTCAGAGAACTGATAGTAAAAATTCTGACTGGCCCCGTCTATCCTCTGCCTCCCAAGTCCCAGCTGATTGGGAGGAAATGGGGATTTTGCAGTAACCTTCCCATTGATTGGGGACGGAATGGGGATTTTACAGTATCCTTCGCCTGGAGTGGGGTAGGAATGGAGATTTTTCAGTATCCTTCCCCTGCCATGCCCACCAAACCATGCCACACTCACCAAGCCATACCCACAGAACCGGTAGTAAAAAAATTTGAAACCCACCACAGGACTGGAGGCTAAAACATATAAAGAACAGTTGCTGGGGCTGGGTATGTCTAGTTTGATTAATAGAAGGATTGGGATGACATGATGGCAGTGTTCCAATATCTCAAAGGCTGCCACAAAGAAGAGGGAGTCAAACTATTCTCCGAAGCACCTGAGGGTAGGACAAGAAGCAATGGGTGGAAACTAATCAAGGAGAGAAACAACTTAGAACTAAGGAGAAATTTCCTGACAGCTAGAACAATTAATCGGTGGAATTAACTTGCCTCCAGAAGTTGTAAATGCTCCAACACTGGAAGTTTTTAAGAAGAGATTGGATAACCATTTGTCTGAAGTGGTGTAGGGTATCCTGCCTAAGCAGGGGGTTGGACTAGAAGACCTCCAAGGTGCCTTCCAACTCTGTTATTCTATTCTATTCTAAAATAGAAAAATAATAATTAAAATTAATCAATCAATTAATTAATTTAAAAGAAAACAAAAAACAAAATCAAAGGCAAATTCAATGGACCACTGGCAGATCTTTTTCTACCATCAGGTTTCTATATTTCTAACATTCAAACATGCATACTGAATTCAGGTTTACTATCCCTCCATTAAAGTGCTAGAAGAACCCAGGTTCAAATCCTCTCTTAGTCATGGAATCTCAGTACTGTGTATACTTTGTATACTGAATATAAAGTATAAAATAGAGATTGCTTTGAAAGTAATCTTGAGCTCTTAGAAGAAGCATCAAACCAACCAACAAATAAACTTTACCACTATTGTTTCCCATTTCTAAACTCTGTTGCTTCCTATCTATTATAAATAAAATAGATTCTATTGATTATTTTTGTCTATTATTGAAAAGAAATTCAATTTTGAAAATCTGATTCTCAGGCCACTCCTCGAGTTCGCATTTTATCCAGTGGAAGATATTTGCAAATCAACAACGCAGACTTAAACGATGCAGCAAGTTATACCTGTGTCGCAAGTAATGTTGCAGGCCGAACCACAAGAAAGTTTGTATTGGCTGTAAATGGTAAGAGAGCAAGATAAATCTATATAATCTTTGTAAGATATTTCCATAAGTGAATGTTCAAAATATTAGACTTCTCAAAAAAACCCCACAGGTTTTGTGATGTTTCCTCTGTTTATTTCTTGGTGGAAGAAAGCTCCCTAAGATTTTTTCCCCCCCTATTTTGATTAAAAATGCATTATTTTAATTTTGATAGTTAAAGCAGCTTTTATAAATTTTAAAGATACGTTTGCGGTTCAAAAAGGTTTGCGGTTCCAATTTTCATTTTTAAATTTTACATAGTAGTGTGTCCTTTGGTAAGACAACATCATTTAGGAAACTTTAAAATATATATGGATTTCTGTTTTTTTTTAATCCAATACAGGTTTATCTAGAAATCACCCTTATTGAATAAAAAAACTTGTTTAAAGTTAGCACAGTAAAAACATAATTATACATTTTCAGTAGGTTGTTCAGAAAAAAGGTAAATAGGAATTTACACTATATGACATGTATTTGTGTTTTAAATAAAACAAACACAGAAATATTTGTCATTGCTGTACTTGCATTGCAAAACTCTAAATATTTACTCAGTGGTGGTTCTCCAGGTTTTTAGAGCCTAGATTTGCATAAGAAAAGTCAATTTTATACAGTTAAAACCTAGGGCCCGTATTTTGGGATGAAAGAAAATCTCATTTCAATAAATTAAATTAACTTCCTGGTTTTGTCTGGGAATCTTCCTTTGTATATAGTTCCCCCTTCAATCAAAAATGGCTCTCAGACTATGATTGTGAATATTAATATGTCTGCTGTCTTGGAGTGTGCTGTGGAAGGTGTTCCAGCCCCAAGAGTTTCATGGAGAAAAGATGGAGCCCTTTTAGCTGGAAACAATGTGAGGTAAATACTGATTTCCTGAACAGACATTCTGTGGTATATTTGCTATATTTTTCTTAATGTATATATTATGTTGGGGAAATTAATCTCATTGACTGAACTTGCTATGTTCAAATGGATAAAATAGAGTTTTAAAACATATCTGATATCAAATTGTTGGGTGTGGATTTTACTAACCCTACAGCAAGTGTGTCTATCAATAACTTTCTCCATGTTCATGTACCCCAGTAAGAGTATGGAGTTAATTTGGCATTACCTTCTTATACAATGATTTTGATTAACCAATCTAATCTACACTTCTGCTATTTCCTATGATCCTTCATCCAAGTATTAACTAGATCTAACTATTAACTTTTTTTTCTAAAATCCTCCAAAGTGACTTAGATATTCTACCTGCTTTGACCAGCAAGTAAGACATTTCTGCAGGTCTTGTGGATTCATGATATTGCCAACTCACATCTAAGCACAACTTTGTAGAGATGTCTGCACATAAAAAACTATCCCTGTCATTATATTTATACATTCAAAAACCTGTATATTGAGTTTTGGGTTAGTATAAAAGCAAAGTCTTGTTGTGAACCAGAGAATCAACCACAAATATACGTTTTCTGCTTCTTTCGTTTACATGTTTTTAGTATTAATTTTTTAGTGGAGTCTCTAATGAAACACAGGACAAAGGAAAAACTGCTGTGTGAATAAGAATTTTTTTTTTCTGCGCATGCATTGAGAATGTGTTAAATTCCTTGTGTTTTACTCTAGATATTCACTATTAGAAAATGGATCCCTTCGTATACATTCAACCCACATTACTGACACTGGAAGATACCTTTGTATGGCAACCAATGTGGCTGGCACTGAGCGTAAGCGAATTGATCTTCAGGTCCATGGTAAATATGCCTTTTTTCAGACAAACAAGTACCATAGGAGAAATTGAATAGGCTTAAACTAAGAATACTGGACAGGATCCATATAATCCTATTTTGTCCATAATGCAGTAATCACTACTTACTAAAAGGATAAGAAAACCTCATTCTCAGGCCATCCATCTCTTACTTTTGGGTTTTGTCTAGTTTTGAACATTTTAATCTGTTTTAATATCTAATCAATTATTAATTAATACTTAAATATTTGTGGAATTAAATGTATAATATTTGAATATATTTTAATTATTTTTCTATTTCTTTTAGAACCAGTAAGCCATCCAGAGTCACCTTATAGGAGAGATAGGTGGCATAAAACTTAAATAAAGAAACATATAAATAAAATATCCTCTTTTGACTAGTTAGTTAATTAACTGGACATCAGTACGGGTTGAATTAGAATGTGTGAAGTCTATATGAAACCTCCATTGTCCCTGAAGATACATGAATTTATGTTGGATCACTAAGGGGTGGGTTGGGGGAGTTTTATTTGAGCTGTATCTGCTATGATAAACTGTGCTCTATTTTCCATCCTTCATTTGGTAAAGACCAATGGTCTTTTTTCTTTTCAGTTCCTCCATATATTGCTCCAGGACCTGTCAACGTCACGGTATCTGTAAATATACAAACCACACTAGCCTGTGAAACTACAGGGATTCCTAAGCCAGCCATAACCTGGAAGAAGAATGGGCATGTTCACAATTTGGATCAGAACTCATACAGGTAAAAATACATGTTGTGCTTTAAAAAGAATAAAAACCTACTTGTCCGCCCATAAGGGTGGGGGGATGGACCTATTTTTAAAATACACAGAGGGCAAATCTATTTCTATTTGGTTCACTCAGTGGGGGCTTCTTCTTAGCCACTTTGAAAAATACTCCCCGTGTTGTCCACCACATCCATAGTATTGCAAAGCATCTTTTTTTTAAAAAAAAATCCTTATGTTACAACATAGAATTTCTTTCTTTCTTTCTTTCTTTCTTTCTTTCTTTCTTTCTTTCTCTCTCTCTCTCTCTCTCTCTCTCTCTCTCTCTCTCTCTCTCTCTTTCCTGAACTATCCATTTTCCTGGCTGCAAAGTTCTCATGGCCTTAGAGGGGGAACCGTTTCCTTTTTCTTTGATTATAGCATCAGAGCTAAGTGGTGCCCTAAGGGGGGAAAAAGGGCAGAATTGTCTATAGTCTTAACTTTTGGAGAATGGAGACTTATGTTTCCACAGATTTTATGTAGGAGTTAAATCACCTGTCACTTAGCTCATGCAATTGCAATGAATGTTTCATAAATATTACTTTACTACCATCTGCCTGTCTAATTCTCATTAACTGTCTTGTTAAACTGTCAACAGTTTTACTTCTTAAAAGGGGGATTATGAATGTCTCTCCTTGGATGCCAAAATCAAATACTATAAATTGACAGATCCTGCTTCAGTTTCCTTGTTTGAATCCCAAACAAGCAGATCTTGTCTGGATAAATTGATGTAGCTGGGGAGAGTATGGGATCTTCTTTTCTTCTTGCAGAAAATATTTGGAAATTATTTGTTAGACATAGTTTAGGTGGAATAGGATGCCCTTCGAGAAGGAAAGCCTTCTGAAAGAGCAGACAAAGTCCAGCAGGGGGTTGAAATAAATTAGCATTCATCCATCCAATTAACATTTTAAAATAAAAAGCAAAATTTCAAAAAGTGAAAGTTAAATGTCCTAGGCTTGCTTACCAAGACGTCTGCAGGTCAGGAGAGATGAAAGATCCTTGACTTTTCAGCTGCAAGGTGCTGCAATCTTCTAACCCCCCTCCCCCATCAAATCCAGAGGGCAAGGCTGCTAAAGAACCAGCTTTGGTAGCAAACACAGCAGATTGCAGGTAAAAAAAAAAGGTTCCTACCCTGTAGCAGCCATTGGGGGAGGAGAGAAGGGAAACCTTCTCTCATCATCTATGATTATGACAATTTCTTTTATTTCCACCTTCATCAAGAGAAGCTGCGCAGGTTTTTGCTAGTTTCCTGGAATCAGGTTGAAAAACAGAATTAGGATCAGAAGCCCTTTTTCCTTCTTGTTTTTCATGATTTATTAGAACTCTCATTCATTATGTGTTGGGTAAAGCAATTAAATACTGAAGTGACACTCTGGAAATCAGTATCCAAATTTATCATCATAATTTGATTCACAAAATAAATAAATAAATGGGTGGGAATCTTTTTTTCCCTCAAGCAAATTTTTTAAATAGAAATATAATGCCTGAAATCTATGTTTCTACTGGTCTTTTGTTAATCTCAGTATTTGAATTACTGTATATCTCTTGGGACAAGCACTATGATAAATGGTAATAATTATTTTTGTGCTTTGTTCCAGGCTTTTGTCTTCAGGTTCACTAGTGATCCTTTCTCCTACTGTAGAAGACACTGCACTCTATGAGTGTATAGTAACCAATGAAGCCGGCAAAGATCAAAGGATCATTAGTCTCATGGTAGAAGGTACAGTACTAACATTGGAATATGTTCTTCTAAAATTTAAAAGCTGATCTACCAGGACGTTTCCGTAGGAGAATTTTATTTTAATGATTAAAATCAGATTTCAAAATAAAATTTTAAAAAATAGAAAAAGAAAGAAGGATTGCTAAATAGAAAGCTGTTGACACTGGACTCTGGGATTTGTGAATCCATTCTGCTGCAAATCTTTTCTTTTACACAGAATGAAAATCCATCCAATCAATATAATTCCATAAGACATTGTATGGTAGATCTTTGCATTATTTTAATATCTGCTTTGTTTCACATATTTTAGTCAATAATTAATCCATTCCATAAAATGTTTTTTTATTCATTTTGCATTTAAAAAAGAAGCAAGGAGATCCGTATGTTTTTTTTAATTCAGGTAGCAACTTTAAGCTTATTCAAATACGAATACATTAGTATTGTAATATGGTATATTCTTTAGTGTTCTGGCAATTGTAATCATTCAAGGAGACATCACCACAATACAGATGATTAATACCAATACTTGTCTTTATTTACTTTAGTGCCACCATCCATAGCAGATGAAGCTACAGATCTATTAGTAACCAAGTCATCCCCCATAATAATCCCCTGCACAGCATCAGGTGTTCCAGTGCCTGCAATCCTTTGGACCAAGAACGGAATAAAGCTTCCTTCTCGAGGAAATGGCTTCAGAATTCTGTCTTCAGGTTGTGCATGCTGTGAAAACAGTATATAGCAAAACAGAGATGTGTTGTGGTGGTGATGGAGTGTTGTAATGAAAAAAAAAATGTTGAGGAAAGCAGAGAGTTAAAGTTTTGCTGCTCTTGCCTAAAATAGGATGTTTTGTCAGAAACATATTTCACTCAAGTTCTGCAGCAATAGCTAAAATCTTGATATATCCAATCATTGCCAGTCTGTGATGATCCTCATCTTGGAATTATGATAATTTATGCTGTTCAATTTAGATGAAATGCAGAATAGAGAAGATTAAAAAGCATCAATCTTCTATTTCACATTTCAGACTCTAAACACTGATTTAGAAAACTTCCACTGGATTTTCCTGGAATTGTATTGAAACTGACTGAGAATTGCCAATGGTCACTAATCATTGTTAGGATAATCAATGGAAGTCTCTCATTTCTTCTTTTTAGGTGCTATTGATATAAGTGCTGCTCAATTGGACCATGCAGGAAAATATACTTGCACTGCATGGAATGCTGCTGGCTCTGCTTATAAACACATCACCCTTCATGTTCAGGGTGAGGTGGGAACTTGTATGTTTCTTATCTTATTAATAGATTTTGTTTTCACACAACTATAAATCTAAGAGCTTTCAACACATTCAAAACAGAAAATGGTACGGCCCTAGCAGATCTGTACTACCAAACTGCATGGATATTCTTTATTCCTTTCATGTAAATACCCATCAAGATTTATAAATAAACATATCAAAGACATATTTCTTAATTAACTTTTCCCCTGATAATAGACTAGACTAGACTAGACTAGACTAGACTAGACTAGACTAGACTAGACTAGACTAGA
>WNWU01000050.1:1865820-1938014 GCA_012654045.1 Ptyas mucosa
TCCTTCCTTCCTTCCTTCCTTCCTTCCTTCCTTCCTTCCTTCCTTCCTTCCTTCCTTCCTTCCTTCCTTCCTGAGCAATGTGATTTGCAAAATAAATTGTCCTGGTAAGCTAAGGAGGGAAGCCATGAGGAATCCCTAGTGCCCATAAAAAAACATTTATTTCTGGTTCTGATAGAAGAGAATATTTGTAGCTCAGAGTTGAATTGTGGGGTCCTTGGTGTTTCTGAGCTTGGCGGTTTTGTTGCAGAAGTTTTATTACCAAACTGGCTAACATCATCAGTGTTTTGGTACTGAGTCATAGGCCTTGTTTGTGTAGATTATTTTTTAGGTTTAACCTGTAGCTTTGGGCCTAGAGAAACACATTTCTTTTACTTTAATCCCCAGCTATAAAAAGTATTACTAAAACATCAAATACCTATCAAATACTTAAAGCCATTAAATATCACCTTAACTCTCGCTACCAAATATCTTAGTTTCCTAAATGTGGTTTTGTAAAGAGACACGTTTGTCTGGAAGGAGTTCAGTAGCTGAAAAACAATCAGCAGAAAGTTTCATAATAAAACATTTACAGGTAGTCCTCAAACTTGCAACCATTTGTTTAGTGACTGTTTGAAATTACGACATCACTGAAAAAGTGACTTGTGACTGTTTTTCACCCTGACAACTCTTGCAACATTCCCATGGTCATGTGATCAACATTCGGATGCTTGGCAAATAGCATATATTTATGACAGTTGCAGCGTCCCAGGCTCATGTGGTCATCTTTCATCACCTGACAAGCAAAGTCAGCGGGGAAGCCAGATTCACTTATCAACCGTGTTCCTAACTTAACAACTGCACTTACCCCCTTAACATTGGGGGTAAGAAAGCTCATAAAATAGGGCAAAACTCTGCTTAGTAACAGGCATTTTGGGCTCCATTGTGGTTGTAAATTGAGGACTAGCTGCATTGTGAGCAGAACATGAGACAAGAAGACACTATGGCTTCCCGTTTGTCTCCAAATTTTGTTTTTTGCTTTTTGCTGCAAAACAAAGTCAATTATAGGAAATAGTCAATATGTCTTTAAAACATCTTTTAATGATTTAAATAAATTTTACAAAGATGTTTTAATTTATGTTGGTTTATTTTTTTTTTCAACTTCTCTTGTTCGGGTAGCCCAATATGATGGAGTAAATGGATTGAGTAAACTTGTTATTGAAAAAGTGTCTAAGGAAGATTCAGGAACCTATGTGTGTATGGCAGAAAACCTAGTTGGTTCTATCAAGGCTCTTGGATCCGTTTATGTTAAAGGTGTGTATTGCTGATAAGTTTTGGCCTTGTTTCACAATTTTCTGCTTTTATATTGCATCTAACTACAATATAATATATGGCAAGGAGGAATAACGGCAATCAAAATATTCAGTTTACAAAAATAAAGCATTTAATTATGATCGATAAGTAGAATGAAAATTTCTGTTTCCAATTTGGGTTAAAATAAAATCAGATACATATTGTAATTAACTATTGTCTTACTATGCAAATGATTCCATGCAAAAATAGTAGAAATGCCTAGAAAAATAGAATGGCTAAATCTCATGGGTTATGACATATATTTATTGGTTATGTTTCAGATCCACGTAATGTTTCCTCAATATTTTGGGTTTCAAGTTTCTTCAGACTTTTGTTTTCTACTTAGTTTCTTATTATTTTGAAATTCAGAACCTCCAGTGTTCATGGGAGATTATCATTCCAGTCGGATTGAACCCTTGGGTGGCAATGCCATTCTCAACTGTGAAGTCACAGGAGACCCTCCTCCAACTATTCAGTGGAGCAGAAAAGGAGTTGGCACTTTGAACAGCAATCGAATCAGACAACTTAGCAATGGATCCCTTGCCATCCGTGGCACAGTAGTGAGTTAGCACTGAACTAATGCAGCAATTGTATTTAATTAAACATGATAGTATCCATCTTCTAACAGCAAGGTGTCTTGCTATGATCATCCCATTTATTTTTTTTTAATTGAAAAAGTTTTTTAATAAAATTTTTACATACATTTTCTCCCCCCTCCCCCACCACCCCCCGGACTTCCCAGAGCAAATACAAGTACATGATAAAATACAGCTCAAATTCTCTAAGTTAAACTCCATTTCACACTTATCATAATCCTAATCATTAAACAAGTAAATTAAAGGAAAGCAAGTCTTCTTTTCTTCTCATTCCATCTAATTCGACAAAATCAATCTCCATGTCTCCATTTATAGTTACAGCAGTTAATAAAACAATTAAATATTACGTAATCACAACTATCATTACTCAGTATAACTAATTAATACTTAGCAAATTATTAAGTCTACACAATCTAACAAAATATTTTGTAACTTCTTTCATTTAAAACAGAAAAAGAAAACCCAACAACAAAGAAAAATAAAAAACCCTCAGTCAAAAAAAAAAACAAAAAAACCCCCCCAAATTTAAAATAGAATACTATATAAAATCTTCCGTCCTCCATTTTTAAACCATCAAGGTCCATTTATAGTTAAAACACTTAAAACAATAATAATAAAGTTTTTAATCAAAAAAGGAGTATAACAATCAAACCTCTTATAAATTTATCAATACAGATAAAACATCATTTAATAACTATATCAAACATTTTAATTCTTCATACTAGATTAAACCAGTTGCTAATCTTCTTGTCTTCACATCTTCCAACAGCATATAGAATATCTTCATCATTTGCGTCTACCCACCTAAATAGTAATTTGCTTCTTTATAAAAAAAAAACCCCCGAGTGACTTTATAATTATAATTGTAGTAATATCCATCAAATCCAGTCAAAACTAGATTAGTAGATCCATCAAGCGTATTAAGGAAACCACCAGATCAACTGCAATTGCTCTAGATCCATAGTCCTTTTGCCTTATATTTATTACCATCAAACAGAAAGCTCCGATTTAGTATATTCAATGAGACTTCTACGTTTACAGTTAAATCCAGATTTATCACAGTCCTTACTAAAATATTCCAATTCCTTCAAGTCAGGGCATATTTCACAACCCAACACACCAGCATTGCTGTGATCTGTTTATTCTTCTCAAAATATTCCAATACAACTATAAATTGCCTCCTCATCGTCCATCACTTGGTTAACTGGCATTGAATTGCTGTGTAGTATTTTTTTTTTCTTCCCCCCCAAAAGTTCAAAGTCTTTAAACATTTAAACAATGCTTTTTAAGGACCATCATCTCGTCAAGCAGGGTTATTTTCCATTTCTCCAGGCTTTCTTCTTTTCCTTTTTACGAACTTTCTTCTTGACTTTGATCCCTCTGCCTTTTTTAACTCCAGCAGGGATTTGCGGTTTTTGGGATTGGATATTATAAACTTTTTGCAGAAATATGGGTTCTTCTGAAAACAAGTCATCAGCTTGCAGAGCTTCTTGCTCCTGCTCAACCTTCAACTTTCTCTCTTCTGTAAAATCTGCTATGGTCTTTTGTTGTTTTTTTTCCTTTCCCAGCTCTTGACTCAATCCCCCACTGCTTGATTGTGACTCAGTATTTCCATGTATTTCATTGTTTCCAGCTTGAGAAGCTTGAAATATAGTATCAATTCTTTTCAATAAAGCAGAGGTAATTGAACTCAAAGCTTCCTCAAATTCAGACCATTGAGAGTTAAATAACCCTCCTTTCCTTTCTTTGTTTTCGAGAAGCCCAGCCATCCTGCCCCCCTTCTTCCTTCCCCTCCAGAAGGACGGGGAAAAAGAAAAGAAAAGAAAAAAAAGAATTTCAAGAAGAAAAAAGAAAAAAAAGACTTTTTAATTTATATTGCTGCTTGAGTTATTATTATTACATCCTTTCTTATTCCATCCACTTTTCAAAAAGGAGTTTTACGTTTCAAACAGGGGCTTATCAATAATTATTTTTAACTTTCACTTCTTCACGCCCTGTTGAAACTCAAACGCCATCTTGCTTTCACTTTCCACTTAAGAGAAATCTTTTAAGAAAGTAAGTCCCTGGAGTTAGAAAAAGAGAAAAAAAAATACTTGCTGTTTCCTTCGTGCAACTTGTGCTCTGCCAACTTGATTCAAAGGTATTTGTTTAAAGTTGTTTGATGGGGTGGCCGCGGCATCTAGTTCTGACAGGGAAAGACTTCCCAGTCAGAGGCATCCCAGGTCCGGAGCTTTTGACAGGCTTCACGGGGAGCTCTCATCTTCGAGCACCAGATTATTAGGTAAATCTGGTGCCCTCAGGGAGCTCTACCCCACCCATCTGCTATCCTTCCCCCCTTCTTCCTGGGGGGAAGGATTCCAAACCGCAAGACAGCCGATTTTCGCTGTTCTTGCGGTTCTACGGAATCTGGGGCTGGCGCTTCAAAAGAAGCGTCTGGCGATGCCGCTGGCTCAACCGGAAGTCTTCATCCCATTTATTTTTATGACACTGTTAAGGGATATCAATTCAACTTGAACTTTTTCTTTTTTGTAACTGCTACAGGTGCTCTTTTTCATATATTCATATATTCCATATATTCTAAAATATTTTTGCATGCATGTATGTGTGTATGATTCCAGATTTTCCTAATCTTTCCTAGATACAACAGAATTACAACTGCCAATGCAGGGCAAAAGATGGCAATTATGGCTAGGAATTATGGGAGGCATATTTGCAGCACATGTGGAGAGAATTCCCAAGTAGCATAGTATTATAAATATCTTTATTTTATTTGTGACCAGTCAGGCTATGCCTCCATATTGGCACACTATAAAACAATCTTGCCTAAACTCCAGGTTCCTAAAAATTCCAGTCAACATAACCAGTAAAAATTGGATCATATGTAAACATGTGGATTTCTTTTAATAAAATCCACATACTAAAAAAAAAAACCTTATTTAGCTAAGTTATATCATATCATGAAATTAGAAATATTTGCCTGCAATGAATAATTTCACTTAAATCCTACATCTGAAAATGTATAAGATATTGTTTAATATAGTCAGTCCCAGACTGAACAGTCACCTGTATTTTTTCAGAATGAAGATGCTGCAGAATATATATGTATAGCTACAAATGATGCTGGTATGGTTGAACACCATGTCACTCTTACATTACATAGTAAGTTACAGACCCATATTCCTACAACTTCCTAAGAGTTATGAAATGTGTATCCAGCACACGTATGCTGTACTTGTAAATGTTAGTAGCTTCCAAATAAACTGAATTCTTTATTTAACATATACTCTCTCCAACTCACTTCCCCTTCAGTTTTAGAATCTGAACAAGAGATGAGTTACTGATGTAGTACCGTGTCAATGCTCCATAGTCAACTTCATAAATGAATCTCAAACAATGTATTTTCTAACATGAATTTGCTTTCAGATTTCACTGACTTCATTTCCTTCTTGTCAAGGAGTAGGTTTCCATAGCCTCAGGGCCTTCAAATGGGTCTGGAGATTTGGGAATTCTTAGCCAAACATGTGGATGGCATCAAATTGAAATAGAGAGTTCACAAATTAGGAAATTTTCACTTCGCTTATTTGAAGAATTCATTCTTTTTGGCATCTAACTGGAACTGACTCAATTCTGTGGCTCACAATATTACTGCTTTTCAGTTTACTAAATACTGCAATCTAGTTATTGATTTAAAAAAAGAATTTAAAATGTTTATTTTTTTTCCAAATGATTTGGGTAAGGAATGTATTGAGAGAAAATATTGTTATTTGCCTCAGTGTTACATAAACTGGGATAAATCCTATAGATTCCAATAATGTTCATTTTTGAGTAAGCAAGCATAACATATTTTGCCTATTTTTAAGAAAACTTGAGAATAATGACTATATAAACACACATACTCCTGTGCAGATTTTCTTAGCTTGGTATGAGGAGGCATCCAATTAAGAATTTCAAGGATTACCATGCTTTTTATTTTATTTTACAAGGAGTTACCACAGCGTTAGATGGGTATAATAGGGGTGATATGATAGCAGTGTTCCAATATCTCAGGGGCTGCCACAAAGAAGTGGGAGTCAAGCTATTCTCCAAAGCACCTGAGGGTAAGACAAGAAGCAATGGGTGGAAACTAATCAAGGAGAGAAGCAACCTAGAACTAAGGAGAAATTTCCGGACAGTTAGAACAATTAATCAGTGGAATAACTTGCCCCCAGAAGTTGTGAATGCTCCAACACTGGACATTTTTTAAGATGTTGGATAACCATTTATCTGAAGTGGTGTAGGGTTTCATGCCTAAGCAGAGATTGGGCTAGGAGACCTCCAAGGTCTCTTCCAACTCTGTTATTCTATTCTAAATACCTTTGTTCATAAAATAAAATAAATCATGGGAAAATACAACATTCAATTGTATGAAAAAATACACAACTGGATAAGAAATAGAATACAAAGGACTTAAGAATAAACATAACAGATATTATTCAGATCAGCAATAAATCTATTTCCCAACTTTAATATTCCTGAAACTTTTATTACTTCCTAGTAGACAGTATTAACCTTGCTTTGCACAGACAACTGAAAGAACTGGGGTTTTCCTGTTGAGTTTTAAAATATATCTTAAGATGGTAAAATAGTTGTATGGAATACTTGAAAAGTCCTCTTCAATGTTGTGCTGACTGGCAGTCTGTATAGCCATCTCTGAATTTTACCTCAAGAATTATGAATGACAGCAACAGTGTATGTCCTTCCCAGCCCAATATTTTCTTTCATAGCACAGGTGAATATTTTGAACAGTGGGTTGCACTTCATTAGTACTAATTTCATCTTTGGGACTATTTTTCTATCATTCTCATGTTAAGGTTTTCTCTTTCTTTCCTGATTTAGTCACATTTTATTTCATTTGTTTCCCGTGGGTAAAAGCAGAAAATAGCTTCCAACATTCAGAAATTTGCTACTGAACATTTTACAAAATAGTCCCTGGAGGCTTTTGAGGCATAAAAAGGTTGCAGATGCCAGCTATGGATTGCCCATCCCTTACTCACAGTCTCTCATTTACCTCAGGTTGGATTTGAAATAATAGCAAAAATGCCTGCCACTTACGACCATTAAAAAAATGAAAATAGGACAGTAAATGAAAATGTGTAAGCCACAGAATTATTAAAATGAGAGAAATGAAAATAATACTGCATTATAACATTGAATAGAGAAGTGTTAGAGAATACAGAGAAGTGTTAAAGGGAGAGAGCTCTTCTTTTACTGATTTATCACAGAATCCCAGCCAACCCAGGAATATTTTGTTTCTCTTAGGTGCACCTGTTATTAAAACTGAACCAGTAGAGATCATTGTTGATGCTGGAACCACAGCAGTACTGAACTGCCAAGCAGAAGGAGAACCTCATCCATCTATTGAATGGTCTCGTCAAGGCTGGCCTCTTCTGAATCAAGACCGAATGACTGTTTTGACGAATGGGTCTCTACGCATTGCAGTTGCTCGTAAAGAGGATACTTCTGAATATGAATGTGTAGCTAGGAATCTCATGGGTTCTGTCCTTGTCAAAGTGCCGTTCATTGTCCAGGGTTAGTGTTGAGGCTTTGTAGTTAATTAACCTGCATTTTTAAGTAAAAAATCAATAAAGATATGTCACTATATTTATATCTCTTACTCAGTAAAGTTGTCTACTGAGACATACTCCTGTGAGAAGAGAGAACTGTTGCTGTGCTTTTAGAAATAATATTAATTGAAACCTGAAAATCTCCTATAAGATCTAAATTTTATATCTCTGCATCACTCTTTAAATTCAAGTTTCATGGGAAGTAAAGAAAGGCAGATTATATATATATATATCTCTCTCTGCTAGACGCAGAGGTTCTACAAGCTGCCCTCAGTTATTCACAAGGTATGGTTTTTAAGGATATGCAATTCTTCTTTGTGCATGCTCTAGAAACAAATTATTGAAAGTTTAAGAGTAAAGAGTGAAGAATAAGAGTGAATAGTTCCACCAATTTTTATTAAAGCTAAGTGTACCTCAATTATTAGAAGCATGAGAAACAGAATAATGTTGGATTGAGGGCTGAATCATTCAATATAATTCTTCCAGGGGTGAAATCCAGCAGGTTCTGACAGGTTCTGGAGAACCAGTAGCGGAAATTTTGAGTAGTTCAGAGAACCGGTAGCGGAAATTTTGAGTAGTTCGGAGAACTGGAAAATGCCACCTCTGGCTGGCCCCAGAGTGGGGTGGGAATGGAGATTTTGCAATATCCTTCCCCCAGGAGTGGGGAGGGAATGGGGATTTTGCAGTATCCTTCCCTTGGAGTGGGGTGAGAATGGAGATTTTGCAGTATCCTTGCCCTGCCATGCCCACCAAACCATACCCACCAAGCCACACCAAGCCCACCAAGCCACGCCACAGAACCAGTAGTAAAAAAATTTGGATTTCACCACTGGATTCTTCCCATTCTTTGATGGCATTGAGACAGGGAATACTTAAGGTTCCAATGCTTTCCCTAGAAGTAGAAAAAACCTGGACTTGGAGGCAGGTCTTTGGTTTGGTTGCTCCAATGCTGCAGAAGACATTTGCAGATATTCTGGCCTTTTGAAGTTTAGTGGTGAACTAGGCTGCCAGTTATTACTGTGTCATATTGTGATCCGTTAACCCTCGAAGTGATAAAAGAGAAATAAAGAAGTAGATCTCAGTTTGTGACTGATCAGAATCTATGGAATGAATTCTGTAAGTAAATGAATACCAAGGAACTACTCATTCCATTATTTTCTTTCTTTTTTTTGTTCTTGACATATAAAGGCCCCAATATTATTTATGACCATTTGTTTTTAACTTCCTTCCTATCTTATCAGCCTTTTCAAAACATCGATAAAAGGAAGTTAGGAGGCATACTTTAATCCATCCATTAGTTCAACTACTTTACTTATGTAGATAGAATAATATCTTCAGAGATTGGAGGCAAGCCTATAGGCCATTTTTAGGTTGTGATAGGATAATGAAAAGGGGAATTTTTCTCATTTCTCAGAAGCCAAGAACAATTGCTAATTCTTCTGAATCACTTCCAGCCAAGTCTTTATTCAATATTTAGTTGTCATAATTCACAACAAAATTGTTGTAGACTAATGGCAGGTCAACCTTTTGATTTTTTAAAAGACTGCAGTCAATAGCATGCATGTATAGGGTCTAAAAAGAGTATTGATTAAATTAATGCAATTTGTTCCATTGCAGTGCACGGTGGGTTTTCTCAATGGCTTGACTGGCAACCATGTAGTGTAACATGTGGTCCGGGTGTCCAAAAGAGGATTCGTCTATGCAACAATCCCTTTCCTGCTAATGGTGGACGAAGCTGTATGGAGCCTGATTATGAAATACGCATCTGTCGGAGCACGTTGTGTCCAGGTAAATGCTCATCTTTTGTTTATTCAGATTGATTGTCTTATAAATCTGAAATGGATACCATAAATGCTTAAGAGATACTTCTATCATGATTCAGTGCAATTATTTCTTTATTAAAAAGCCTCAGTGGTGCAGCAGACTAAAGTGCTGTTAAGTTCTAGCACTTAGCTGCCAGCTGCCTGCAATTAGTGCAAGTTCGAATCTCACCAGGCCCAAGGTTGACTCAGCCTTCCATCCTTTCGAGGTAAGTAAATTGAGGACCCGGATTGTGGGGGCAATAAGCCAACTTTGTATAGAACAACACTGCTTGGGGGGGGGGGGGGCAAAGCCCTAATAAGCAGGTATATACAAAAAAGTATGCAGGCTATTGCTATAATGCATTGTAAGCCACCCTGAGTCTACAGGGAAGGGTGGCATATAAATTGGACTAATAAATAATAAATAATAATATTACTCTTGAATAATTTTTACATTATGTTATCCCCTAGCATTCACTCTTGATGCTGAAGTTATTTAAATGAAATTCCACTTGTGTCCTTGGAATTTTCTTCCAAATTCACAAACTTAGCAGCCACAACTATGTTTAGATTTGATCAAGAGGATGTTTGATTTGATCAAGAGGACGTACTAAGGAAATATTGAATAATGGCCAATGTTGCTATTTAATCTATACCACCAATCCATTGAATCTTTTATTATTGTAATTATGAAGTTATCAATCATTTCAGTGCATATGAGTAACTGAAAATAAATTGTGGATGCTATTTAGTGGATGGAAACTGGTCAGAATGGGGGTCTTGGGAAGAATGCTCTAAAACCTGTGGGCAAGGCAACAAAACCAGAACCAGAAGTTGCAGCAACCCTCCAGCTCAACACAGAGGAAGACCTTGTGAAGGCAATGCAGTGGAGCCAATTCTATGCAACATAAGGCCCTGCCCAGGTGAGAAATGATTTAGTCATATGCTAAAATTTCTTTTTCTTCCTCAATGAATCATTTGTCAAACATATATACTTGTCTGTTCCAGAGTAAACACTGGAATTAGTTTTAAGAAGATGGAAAATTAAGAAGGTTTTTAAAAGATTTTACTCTACTACAGTGTTTTCATAATTCTGTTTTGAGATTCATTTTGGATTGCTGTTCTTAATTTAAATGTTTCAGATATTAGATTGTAAACTGCCACGAGCACTTCTATTCTGAAAAGTGCTATATGCAATTAATACATTCATAAAATTAAAAACTTCCTATTAGAAAACCAAAAGTGAAATTGTTGGATCCAAAAGTTTTTGATCATAAAAAACCCTCACATGTCTGCCTTTATAATTTTTTTTCTCTTTTCCATCTTAATGAGATCTTTGATTCCCTCTTAAATTGTACAAGCAATAATAGGAGTGGTAGCTCAAAATGCCCTTGTTTAGTTTTAGGCAGTTTTCTTCTTCTAATATGTTCCAAAATGTTTGGAATCCCCTGATAGGCTTCTGGAGAGAATCAGAGGACAAATATATATATATATATATATATATTGTGCAAATGGCCTTTCCATATATGCTACTATGATCCATTCCAATTTGTATTTTTCTTTTCTATTTTTACAGTTTCTTTTTGGACTAACTTTGTTTGCTTCTAGTTAATGGTGCCTGGAGTTCCTGGTTATCATGGGGACCTTGCAGTGAAACGTGTGGCAAAGGTACTCAGAACAGAATAAGGCTGTGCAATAATCCTCCTCCATTATTTGATGGTTCCTACTGTGATGGGCCTGATGTACAGATGCAGGTTTGCAATGAGAGAAATTGTCCAGGTAAGTTATAAATAGATTTTGTTTTTAATCTGAATTTATAGAAAGCACTTTTTTTTTCATTCTGTAAAATTGGGTCCGATTCTTGCAGTTTTCTTGGCAAGGACTTTTTGGAAGCGGTTTGCCATTGCTTCCTTCCTAGGAGTGAGGGAAAGAGACTAGTAGACCAAAGTCACCCAGATGGCTTTGTACTTAAGATGGGACTAGAATTCATGAACTTCCAGTTTTTAGCCTGATACTTTAACCACTACCACTAAACTGGCTCTCATTTAAATGCAGTGTGTGTTCTAAATATAGGGTGAGACAGAAATGAAGGGAAGTTTGGCTAAATTCAATTTATGGTGAAGAGGGAAGGAAAGGGAAAGGGAAAATTTAGCATGTAAGCTCTTTAAATGAACCTCTGGGGATGTGCTCAGGTAACAAATCACTGAACAAAGAGAGTTCTAATTTCTCTCTTCCATTTTTTTAATAGCAGTTCTTGGCTCTCAGTTAACGGTTCAGCTTGTAGATGAGGAAGTCACCCAAAATAGTAGCAGCCAGTCTATGATAAATACAAAGTTTGGTTTTGTAAGATAAAGGAGGATGAGCCTTCCTTCATATAGAGAATATTCATATTCTTAACTACTGCTTGAAACTTAATAGCAATAGCATTTAGACTTATATACTGCTTCAGAGTGCTTTACAAAAGAGGTTTACAGAGCCAGCATATTGCCCCCACAACCTGGGTCCTCATTTTACCAACCTCAGAAGGATGGAAGGCTGAGTCAGCCTTGAGCCGCTGAGAATTGAACTCCTAGCAGTGAGCAATGAGTTAGTCTGCAATGGTTCCTCAATCAACTGCTCTAATTTGTAGATTTCTTAGACATCAGAATGTGCACAGCAATTATATTTGCAATTTCTAATCTGAATGTTTATATGTGGTATATGTAAAAGATACATCTTTTCATTTAACTAGGTTTTTTTTTAATTTAATTTTTTAATTTATTTTAAATACAAGTAATGCAAACAATACGAACATATACATACACATCTAAATACAAAAAAGAAAAAAAATACAAATAATACAGTGCACCTCCACCCCCGGAGACAATTTCTCCACCCTTATATTTCTTCATCTATAAAAAGAATAAAAATATACAATATATTCTAAATGTGCCCTTATCCCCTCCAAAACAGCATATATTCTTGAGTAGGTTTATTCCCTTTGCCTTCCACCAACATTGATTTTATAAAATCACCCCATATTTCATTATATTTGTTTGTTTTAATCATCCCTTTTTAAAATTTAATTTCTGTTGTTAATTTATCATTTGTTGCCATGCTCCAAATTTGATTATACCATTCATTTCTTTGAATATCCCAATTTCATCCCCAGTATTTAGCCATCACTAATATAGCTGCCATTATCAAATTTACAATCATTTCTTTTCTTTTTTTTTTGTTTCATTTTTGTTTTGTTATAGCCCATTGTTCCACCAGCAACAATAATGCAATTCTTGGTGACATATCTAAATTTACATTCAAAAGTGCTCTAATTTCTCTAAACACCATGTCCCATATTTTTTGTACACTATCACAATCCCACCACATGTGTTTATATGTCCCAACCTCTTTCTTGCACCTCCAGCATGTATTTGTATATTTACCATCTATTTGGTTTAGTTTACGTGGTGTTAAATACCACCTCCATATCACTTTATATCCATTTTCCTTAATTTTAATTAACATATTCTTATATGTATATTCTTATATACTCTTCTATTCCAATTTTTTTCCAATATTGTCATTTATTTCTCCTAAATCTGATTCCCAAATTAATTTTAAACCTTTTGCCTGCTCTTCTAATTCAATTAATATTCTATATATTTTCCCAATTCTTCCTTTACCTATATATTCTTCATTCACCTCATATTCTTTTATAATCATTTCAAATTTTGCCAGCTGTCTATCTTTCTCCTCTAATTTTTCTTCTACTTTTATCCATTTTCATTTAACTAGTGAATGGAAAATGGACTTCCTGGTCTAGCTGGAGTGCCTGCACTATGTCTTGTGGAGGTGGTACCCAACAGAGAACAAGAGATTGCTCAGACCCACCACCAGAGAACGGTGGACTCAGATGTGAAGGGAATGATCTCCAGGTTGACTTTTGCAACACTGACCTCTGCCCCAGTAAGTAGAGCAATTTGATGTATACTGAGGGCCAATTTGATGTATACTGAGAAATATTTCATCTTGTAGGAGATTAAAAATTGGATTGGAGTCTGGTCCAGGAGAGCTATAAGGTTACATTCAGGTAGGAGGGCAGAGAAGTTGTTTCAATATAGTTTTTTCCAAAAGTGTTCCCTTCTCTTTATTTAAAAATAGGTTGACAATAAGCATACCACTGATAGATTCTTTTTATTGTTATTAATTCCTGTGCCTTTCAGTAAAAAAAAAAATACTGATTTTAAAAATGTCCTGTTCCCAAAGGACATGGAAACTGGAGCCCGTGGAGCAACTGGGGGACTTGCAGTCGAACATGTAACGGTGGCCATATGAGAAGATATCGAACTTGTGACAATCCTCACCCACTTAATGGAGGAAGAGCCTGTGCAGGGGCTGATACACAGACTCAGAGGTGTCATGCTGAGCTGTGTCCTGGTGAGTTAGGTTGAGACAGACAGTCAGATAGGAAATACAATATTCTGGACGTCTGCAAAACAATGAGGTTATTTCTAACAATAACAATAAAAGCAACCAGAACTGAAAATCTATCGCATAAGACCCTGCATGTTCATAGGGTTAAAAATTCTTCACAAGTTCTGATGGATTTGAAATCTGGATATCTGTGAATGAGCTATTGGTTGTTACTTTTTTTTGTACGAATCTACATATTGCTGGAGTGTAGCTCTGTTTCCAACCAAAATAATGGTGCAAAGAGGAACAGAGACTAAGGTGCTAAGCCCCCTTTGCATTGATTATTTTGCTTTATATAGCATGGAGGCATTTTGCATCCCAGACTCTGATTGAGGAAAAAATTAAGGGATGTATAAAATCCACTTGGTTGACCTCCTTTGGGGATGAATGAGATCAACCCACTTTTGAAGAGACTGACATGCGATGCCTGTTTCTTAACTTGCAAACATCTATCATCTCTCTTCTTTATTACTATTTTACTACAGAAAATAGTTGTGTGAATGTGCATGCAACTTTAGTATGTTCTGAAATAGATATTAAAGATTGTGAGTAGAGTTCCTGAACTCTATGTAAATGAGGAATCTTCTATCCCATCTCCCAACTTCCTTCTCTTGCCTATTCTTGCTCCTATTCTTGCTCTAGCCTGCTCTATTTCAATCCTAGATTTCATTTGATCGCCATTCATCTTTTAACTATTGATGGCCCTTTCATTCATCTATGCATGATTAGCAGTAATTGTAATAATTTCAGTTATTATATAATAGTTGAATTATAATGGTTGCATTTGTCATTACAAAAGAAACAACAACCCAACCCTAAACTCTTGAGAAGCATTAATGAAACATTGTTAATTTAATTTATTTTATTTTACTTCTTTATTGGTTTGCAGTGGATGGAAACTGGGGTCCATGGCAGCCTTGGAGTACATGCTCAGCATCTTGTGGAGCAGGGGAAAAGATTCGATCACGGTTCTGCAGCAATCCACCTGTCTCTAACAATGGACGTCCTTGTCCTGGAGATAGGGCTCAAATATCCAGATGTAACATTCAGGCTTGTCCAGGTACCTGTGCATACCCAAGTTTATGTCTCAAATGCTGGAGGAAAGGAGAAGCGCATTATGTTATGGGAAACTTACTTATTATTGGTGCTACTTTCCAAACAAGAAGAAAGTATATTCTGAATCCTAATCTGCTTTAATGAGTCTTTACTCTTGGATTTAAACAACATGAGGTGGAGAGGTTAATGATTACTGGAATTACAGCAGCTTTAAGAGGAAATGTAAAAGTTTTTCCTAAGGCAAATGATAAGTTAAGATAGAAGGTGCTATTGTCCAATCTTTGTCTTTTATTGTAATGAATGCTGATCCTGTCTATTCAGTGAATGCATTCAGCACTATTATAATGGTATAATGGTACATGTTGAAATTTGTAATGTAAATCCTTTGCTATTTGGGTCTTTAAGAGCTGAACTAGATTCTAAATGATGCAGAGCTGGTGTGATTGCATTATTTATTTCCATTATCTTTCTTGTAATGTTTTCTACCAAAAAAAACATCATCTTGCACATTAATACAGATTGGAAGGCACTTAGCGTGTTCCTCTTTTAGATGCAGAAGGAAGAAAGAATAAAGAGGTACAGCATCAACCATACGTATCTTGAATTTGATGTGCAAATGAGAACATAAAAAGGGAATGAGAATAGTTAAGAAAAGTCCACAGCTAGGGACCATAAAAGGTCCTTTACCTGATGACAAATAGGGTAGAAAGCATTACGTTTTGTCAAAGCTGCCAAAATGTTGAACCACTGGCACCTTAAGAATTCTGAAAAATAGAAAGATAAATAGAAAGATAAAGATTCATATGAGGCTGTCATAGTGGGCAAAGCCAAACACAAGAAAGAATTTTGCAAATGTGTTTCATATATAAAACCTGATGCCCCAAACACAAACTTATTTAATTCAATGCACAATTTAGTCTCTCCTCTTACTTATGTTCTACAAAATTGCCACAAACACCGAATTAGCAAATACTATGTGATTACTCCTGGGGAGAATACAGAATTACATTCCTGTGAGCCTCTGGTCGCAACATTTTCACCAACCAATCATTACATAAGCTTGTTTTATGTGTGTTTCTGTTTAAAGTAACCTTATTTAATATATATTTCAGCACAAAAAAATCCAAAAAATTGTGAATTAAATAGATGGTGAAAAGGATACTTGTTTATAGTATTATAGCTGAAAGAGGAAGACAGAGCATCATTTTGTTCGACCTCAGCTGGGAACATGTGTGCTGGGTGATTAAATTTTTTGCCACCCTGTGCGTGTCTGCAAATGATTGCAAAAGTATTGCGATTTGTGGTTACAAATCAATTTTAACGAGGAGGTGAATTCACAAACATGGAATCTGTGGATAATTTTGTCTTGTACATTTTCTCTTGTTCAGGATCAGTAAACCCCACTTCCTCTCACACACATTTCCAGCAAATATGAATGACACATCCCACCCTTACCTTCATTTTTATTTAGATATTCCTCCTCTATTTATTTATTTATTTATTGGTTCAATTTATATGCCGCCTTCTCCAGAGACTCAGGGCGGCTTACAATGCGTTAAGCAATAGTCTTCATACTTTTTGTAAATACCTGCTTAGTAGGGGTTTCGGCCCTCCCTAAGCAGTGTTCTTTTTTATACAAAATCAGCTTATTGCCCCCACAATCCGGGTCCTCATTTTACCTACCTCGAATATATATGTAATATATTTCCTTCTGGGTTGCTCTTTTTTTTCCCCCTCCAAATGACTTCCGCATACAAATAGTTTCTATCTTTCTTGACATCTTTACTGGCTCCAATTCTTTCCTCTTTTTGCTTCAGTTTCCAGCTTGCACCAAAGCATGCTGAAGAGGCAAGGAAAGCAAGGTAGTTGGAGGCCCAAATGGCTGATGCTTTCTAGCTGCCAAAGGCAAATATCTTTTAATTGGGCTAAGTATGGTTACTTGGAAATCATTAGCAAATGCAAGTAGTCCTTATTTAGCTACTGCACCATTTAAAAGTAATTTTGTGACCAGTACACACATTTATGTTTGCATTTTGATTTTCAGCCAAGTTGCTAGTCCTGATTGTGGTCACTAAATGAGGACTTCCTGTATTACGTTGGTGACTCAGTGGGTAGATTTACTCAGGATATTTATTAAGCTTCTGAACAGAAGGACAGTAGAGCACTTGACTTCTAATATTACAGCAGATCTTTGATATTTTCTGGTATTATAAGCACTTGGACTAGCATATTTTAGTTTCATAATTATAGAAGAGATATAGTGAATTAGTTCTCTCACTGCAGATCTGCTATCCTTTGCTTCACTAAAAGACCAATTTTTGAGGTTAATATGTTCAGCTAAACTCAAAGAAGAATTTGGAAACTATTCAAAGTTCCTGGCAAAATTTTGCAAATTAATCTAAAGGTTAATTATTATTTATTTTTTATTAGAGCCATTAAGAAAATTTCTTAAGTGTCAGAAAGTTATTTAGAACGCTGTGTAATCCAAGTAAAGTTGTTTGTTAATCCCCCTGAAACTTGTAAATTTGTAAATACAAATTTACAAAAATCTGATGAGGTTTGAAAAAACAGAGATGTCTCTTTTGTGGCCAATACTTGGAATGTTTTTTTCCTCAAAATGCAGCAGAAGAACACAAAGTGGTTTCACTTGTCAGAATGATTAATATACTCTGGTGGTTTGGCTAATTTCCTACTCAAATAATGGCATAAACCCTGTCTGAATTCCTTTAGGAGCTTACTCTACTTTCCTTCCTGCCACATTTTGTTATGTTGGAACTAGCAAGCAGCGTTAAACAAGAATCGTTTTTCACCTACAGGACTTTGCACCTCGTAAAATGATATCCCTCTTGGGGCACCCGATCCGGTAGAATGATTAAGTCTGATAGATGTGCAATTTAATTTTATGGTTCCCTAACAGAGAAAGCACGGTGGGCTCACACCAGCACTTGACACCCAAACCCATATAAGATTTGATTTTTAAAAAATATTCTATTTCAGTGTAAGAGATTTCCCAGACAGGTATATTACCAAACATAAGGAAACGTCCGGTAAAAAAAAATGGTTCTTTAATCCAGCATTTGTGATATCTATGGGAAATCCATAAATGCACTAATACAATGTTTTTCAACCTCAGGCTGGCTGGGGAATTCTGGGAGTTGAAGTCCACAGATCTTAAAGTCGCCAAGTTTGAGAAACACTGCAATAATATTAAGCCACTCAGAAGCGTATGCTTCTTAGCATTATTTTCTTGACCAATGATAGCAATTCTCTCCGTGAATTTGTCTAGTTGGTTTTTTTGTTTTGTTTTTTACCATCATTAGAAAATGAATTCTAGAATTTAGTTGTGTATTTTGGAGAAAACTGCTTCCTTTGGCTTTTCTTTCCTTTCCGCCCCAGGTGGACCCTCACATGCAAGAGGAAGTGTCATTGGACATATTAATGATGTTGAGTTTGGAATCGCTTTCCTGAATGCTACCGTAATAGATGGTCCAGATGAGGATATTACAAGCGTAGAAGCCAAAATTACAAATATCCCTTGGAATCTTGGTACAGCTGTTCCTTTTATGCATTAAACATTTTATTTAGATGTATCAGATTTACACCATTTGTTTTAGTTGTAATATTATAAATCAATATGAAAGGTCTATATTTATCATGGCTACAACACTAGATATTATCAAGCTTTCATAAGTACAGAGTACATCTTATTTTTTCCAGGAGCATAGAAGCATTTAGGAAAATGGCACAGCACAAAAAGTAGTTCAGACTCTTGAAGGCCTATGTGGGTTTCAAATGACATTCGGTCTATGTAGAAGGCAACCAGGACATTCGATAGCAGTATGGGAAAACCAGAAAGCAAGCAAACACATTGAGATCCTTGTGCTTATATCAATATATTCTTTGTAATGTTGATTTATTCTATCCTTTTCATAAATTATTTATGGCAGTTGGGAACAAAGAAAAAAAATATTCACGATCTTCAAGTTTTGTCAGCTAAATGTGAGAGGCAGTTGTTTCTAGGAAGTGATTAAGAAAAATATTTTCAAAAATTGCAAATTATCATAATGTTATTCCTCCTAAAGGTCCTGTAATGAGAGTGCTGGTTTCTATTCTGAGTCCTATTTATTGGATAACAGCCAAGGAAATTGGAGAAGCTGTGAATGGCTTTTCACTCACCAGTGCAGTTTTCAAGCGGGAAACACAAGTAGAATTTGCTACTGGTTAGTAAAAATAGGATACAGATGTTTGTTTAGCAGAAGATCCAAAACATTTTCTTTTAGAAGTGTTTACAATTAATTTGCATATGATTCTAGGAAGAAATAAACTTATAGAATGAAACCAATGGCAGTAACACCTTGATAGCCAAATGTTGCTTTGTACTTTCCAAACAACAAATGTATACAAAATCTGTACACTAAGAAAAAGCATGTTTTAAAATGTACAATAAAATATGTGCAACTTTGAATTAATGGTTTTAAAAAAGAATCCACAAACTAGCATGAAAAGTATGAAACAATTACAATAAAGTGGAAATTGTTAGATTTGTACAAATTGGCAACTGAGGCAGAAAGACATTAGTAGCTGCCTCTAATTTATTTTTATGTTTTAATAAATATGATTTTGGTAGTTTTGGGTAGAAACCTTTCTGTAATCACTAGTAAATACATATTTCAAGAAATGCTTTTTTTACAGCCATTTAGTTCTAGACTAAATGGTCCATATCAATTCATTTCATACTTAAGGTGTGAAATGCTCACATCATTGACTCATCAGAATTATTGTTGAAATCCATAGGGGAGCTAGTACGAATGAGTCATGTTGCCCGTGGTTTGGATTCAGATGGTTCTTTACTCCTGGATGTTGTCATCAGTGGCCATATACTACAGCTACAGTCAACAGCTGATGTTAATGTAAAAGTAAGTCAAGACATTGCTGCAATCATAGGTATAAATTATTAAGACATTCTTTGCTGTATACAGTATTCAACCATATTCAACCATATGTCATATTGAAGTGTCATACACACTGAAGAGATATTGTTGAAACAAGTAAATAATTGGTGAAACAATGTTATTAATTTAAGTTTTGTGCCATATTATTCGTTTTTTTCTCTAAACTTTGCCATACCATAGTAAGGATTGAAACTGACTGTGTTACATGCAATTCTTATTTATTTTTAAGCAGTCATTTTTGTTTTTCTGTCCCATGTCTCCAGCAAGCTTGCGTAATCTTGGACCATTTGTTCCTTGGAGTTCCTGTACACTGTTTTGAGGTCCACTATGCATTAGCATTATTCTGTTTGCTATTTAAGACTGAATTTTTGGCTTCTTTAGGACTTCTGAAACTTGTCAAAGATCTAGTATGGTGAAACATTCCCATGAAGATAATTGTCTAAAATGTATTAGAATGCACTGTCCAAAGAATGAACAGGCAACAAAATAATTTGCAGATAGAAGTAAGAACATGAAATAGAGTGTAGTGCTAAAGTCTCAAAAACCAGAAATGAAATCTAGTGAGGGTGAAGGTTCATTCTCCGAGCTTGTTGGTTTCTAGTACATCTAGTACAATATTTCTCTATACGCAGTGTCCCTATTTCTACAGACATAGAAATCTCCTGAATCAAATGTTCATCTACTTCAATTACTTGTCTCCTTCTAGCCTCGAAGAGATCCTACATTAATCAGAAGTTGTTTGGTGGATGATAAAAACCCTATTTTATTGCCATTCTCTTTCCTTAGGCTTCTTCCAAGTTCTGTTCTTAATTTTTTAAAATTACCTATACTTCTTAATTTCCAGCAGAGGGTGGTGCTGAGATATTTGACTCCTCTTGTGACCAAGAACATTTCTGCCTTCTGGGGAATGTGGTTTAATAGTCTAGCACAAAGATCTGGTTACAAGAGCCAACCACTGGGAATAAATAAATCACTGGTGTCATATTATGTTGCTGGGGCACTGGCTACTGTGAAAAGATAAATAAATCCTTGGCAATTGTTTTGAGGTTTGGATGTAAAAGCACCAGATAGTGTTCTTTCCTCTTTTAAAAGAAAATATTCATGTTCCTTATTGTAGGTCATCTTCTGCTTATTGATTTCCCTCAAGGTAGTGCTGAATTTCTTTCCAGTGTACCTTTGTATCCTGCAATGGAACATTTTGTCAATGTTCCATTGCAGGACAATTAGGAGCAAGGAATCTGGATATTTTCAAATATGTAGACAAATTCAGTGGCTATCTGGACTAGTCCCCACAGTTTTCTTGGCAAGTTATTTTTTCCCCCTTGCCTGCTTCCTCAGAAGGACAGAGTGTGACTGACTCAAGGCCACCCAGCTGGCTTTGTGCCTAAGGAAGGGCTAAAATCCATAGCCCCCCCAATTTTTAGCCTGGTGCCTTAAAGTGCATTTCTAATTTATTCCAAAAGTCAGAGGTAAACATGGAACTTTGGCTTTTGCCATTCATTCCTGCACTGAGAATAAAACACTGATGTCATTCCTCTGGAAAAACAAGTAATTGAGAATCAGTATCAATTTCACCAATTTATTAAACCATATATCTCAATAAGTATCAGTTGAAATTTTAATTGTAAATGATTGTGAATTTTTGCATGCTGAACAAGGCAGTTTCTTCAGCTTAAAGCTGTGATGTTCATTTTAGGATTATACAGAAGATTACATTCAAACAGGTCCTGGTCAGCTCTATGCTTACTCCACTCGGCTCTTTAGCATAGACGGCGTAAGTTTACCATACACCTGGAACCATACCATTACTTACGATCCAAATCGTGGGAAAATGCCTTTCCTGGTTGAAACACTTCAAGCCTCTTCTATTAAAACAGAATACAACCCACATGAAGAAGCGCTGACTTTTAAAATTGCTGCTTCCATTACAAAAGGTATGGATTTTTTGGAAGGTACATACATACACATCATCATCATCATCATCATTATTATTATTAAAATATGTTTTGTCATTTTCCTTCTTTACAATTTAGGTCAGATCACCTGTGGAAAGCTGTCAGTAAAATGAGACAATCCATATGCTAAAGCTTAATATAATTATATTTAATTAAATAAAGACCAATTCAAATAAAAAACTTTGTAACGGTTGCACACAGACTTAGAAATGTTTGACAGTAATCGTGCACTCATAAAAGTTTTATTGTCTTACCTTTTGCTTATTTTGTAAATAAAGTTTTTTCAAGATGCAACCATCCTTTGAGAAGTTATGACCTAATCCATCCTGGCAATTTTGGGTACATTTGAGCAATGGAGTACCAAACATGAATTGGTCATCAGCCAGCATAAATTTCCTTAATTCAAGCTAACCTTTTGCATCTTCCCAAAAGAATGACAGTTACCTTTTTTCAATACTAATGAAGACAGAATGTCTCCTGTAAACATGACATTTGCCCTGGTAGCTGCAGTTGTTTGGGGGTGATGTTCTTTTCTTACAGTCACCTTGAATACAAACGTTATTTTGAACTTCATTTTTAAAATGTGATTCATAGAGACACATCATGTACTTTCTGGGTAAATATTTTAGTTCTGAATAGAAACTTTTTGAGCTAAGATGCCCAGCAAGTATATTAAGGGCTGCCATAATAGGGAAAAAAATTGAAATTCCACTAGCCCAACTGTCTTCTCAACAGATAATTTGCAACGTAAGATGCAGCTGTGGTAACATTGATGGACAGCAGTTTAACCTCTAATGAAATGCCTCTAATAAAGAAGAACCTGTCATTTTTTCACTGCAATCTGCTCCCTTGTCGAGAACTGTTTTATCATTATGATTACAGTAGTTAAAAATCTGTTTCCATGCCCTTTCATCCGTCAGTTCTATTTCTTACCTCAGGAGCAATTTTAAAAAATGGTCTTCCATCTTTGAAATGGCTGTCTTCTGAAAGATAAGAGTAACAACTTACATCAATCTGATTAGCCATTCCCTTCTTCCACAGGAGATCACAGCAACCAGTGCCCTAATGGGTTTAGTTTGGATTCTTCTGGTCCCTACTGTTCAGGTGAGAGAATCCACAAACCTGACCATTGCAAAAATTGCAGCACACCATATATTCTCCTTCCTCTTTCATGGACTGTTTTTTCCCCCTTTCAGTTATCAAAACAAAAAGATAGTAAAGTACTGTTGGTATAAATATCCTTCCAGGTGTTTGTTTATTTTATTTTTTAAAAAGGGGGTTATTTTCAGTGGTGGAAAAATCCAAAATTGCCCAAGGAAATAAACTGGCAGGTATATCTGAAATGCTGGAACTTGCTCTTACAATGTGGAGCTCCTAGCTTTAGCATATAACATGTTCTTTTAAATAAAACTGGATTTAAGTTTGTTTTTCTTTTTGATGTGCTTGGTAATGAGTGAGTTCAAGCAGCATCTTCAACCTGGGTAGAATTTCAATGTAATGGTTCCTGGTTTCTTTTCCTTACTATTATTGTAAGGGTGCTATCGTGGGAATTTCTTGTTGTGGGGAGTAGAATCTGGGGACATAAAAGATTAAATTTCTAGCAGACACCATGCAGCTGTTGGGCTACAGATTGTATTCTTAGGTATTTAGCTATCTATTAATTATTCTGTTTTTTTCTCCCATTAGATGAAGATGAGTGTACAACTCAGAAACCATGTTCCCATATATGTCACAATGTTGTAGGCACCTATTACTGCTCCTGTGCGAAGGGTCTTACTATATCAGCAGATGGAAGAGCATGTCAGGGTAAGCATTACTTTCTAAAATCTCTTGGGGGACAATTAGTGTCCCTGAAATCTAGGTGAGACCAAGGAATAGCTTCTCCAGAGTGAGGGACCACCATAATTTCTCCAGTTCTACCTCATGAGCAATTATTTCTGGTAGGCAGTTGCTGTTAATTGGGGAATTAGGGACCCAGAAACAACAATGGAGAATAAAGGAGTCATAAATTGAAAAGAATAAAATAGCTTCTCTTTAAAGACCAGAAGGTAGCACAATAGCTGATAAGCTTCAATATATTTTTTGATTATGCCCTTTTAGGCTGCTTCTGTATACTATCTTTTCCTGAGAAAATGGATGATATATTGAGATATGTCTATGCTTCAATAGAGCCTGTATTCCCATTTGAACTATATTATACTTTTGTATTGCTATTTAATGCAGATATTGATGAGTGTGCCTTAGGGAGGCATTCATGCTTGGTTGGCCAAGACTGTGAGAACATTATTGGTTCATATCGCTGTGTGGTTCAATGTGGGATTGGTTTTAGAAGAACACCAGATGGATTGAGTTGCCAAGGTATGGAAATGACAATATGCATCAAACACTTTCATTAAAGAGCCTAATGCTCATTAAATCATACTTTCATGGGGATAAGGTGTTCCCTAGAATAGTAAGAAACAGATTGGAAAATCATGTACTGAGATTTTGCTTTCTCACAATGTGGTTTTCTGATATATATATATTTTTATAATTTCCAAGTATCCAATATTTTTAATAGTCTTCCATTCAGATGAGCTAGGGATAATATATGCTAGTAACTTTCTGATTTCGATCACAAGTTTTTAACATGTGCCTTTCAATTGCATTGAGCTGAAATTTCAACAATTATTACATTACATTGGACCATTCTCATGGGACATTTCCAACCTTCAGTTTCAAAGCATTTGGTGTTGGGGCTGCCGTCCATGAGTACTATTACTTAGCTACTACTTAGGCAAAGTTTTGAGGTCATGATTATGTCCCTGAGGCAGAAACATGATTCAGTAATTGATTTTTAAACCACTCATAACATTATCTGATCCCCAACTGACAGATGTGGCAGTTTAAGGTTGTCTTTAGAAAAATAGTATTTTTTCTATTTTTCCACTAAATTTTTGGCTATGGACATCACCTAGCATATTCCAACAATAATGTAGTTACTGATGAGGTCAGGGATCAGGATCTACTCAGCTCCTGTTGGCCACTTTAGACTGTTGTGAGTCTGCCCTCTAGTCTCCATTCAGAGAGGATTTTGTCCTGGGCCAGACAACAGACTAAACATCTAATGTCTTCTAAGGCTTAACTAGCACTGTCTGAAGTGTATTACTTCCATTCCCAGATTTAATGCCTGCGTGCACTAATCCTGTTAATTAGGAGAAGAAGGGTCAGAGCCTAGGGTTGGAGTCAAGAGAGGAATCAACCTGAAGTCGTTACGTTCCCACAAGTGATCTAAGTCCCCTCCACCCTTGAATTCTATTGGTTGTTATCTAGCACCAATTGAAGACTGATCATCAGTTGACTAGATCTTGTCTATAGCCTTAAGCAATAAATCTAAAAGGAGAGGTAGGAGCATTAAAGGGATGCAGAAGAATATAAAGTTAGTAGTGACAGGTTATATCTATTAAATTGCAAAACACTCTAGTGTGATGAACTAGAGACTTATTTAGTCTGGTTTATGGCATAGGTCTATGATAGTGAACCTATGGCACGGGTGCCAGACGTGGCACGTAGCACCCTCTCTGATGGCACGCGAGCTGTCGCCCCAGCTCAGCTCCACCATGTATGCGGGCATGCCTTCCACCGGCCAGCTAATTTTTGGGTCTGCCACACATGCAGGAGATGTGCGCACATGCACAGGGGTGGGGGACCATGGGGGAGTGCACGCATGTGTGTGGGGAGTGTGGGGGATCACAGATGCATGCAGGGGGCAGGGAGTGCAGGGGGGCACATGCATGGGGGGTGGGGAGAGAACAGGGAGGCATGTACATGCATGGGGTGCGGGTCACACAGGGGGGGCATGCACGCATTGCATTATGGGTGCAGGCACGCGGGCATGCTATCACATGCACACACATGCAATTTCAGCACGTGATGACAAAAAGGTTAACCATCACTGGCATAGGTAATCTTCTGATGGATTTTAAGAACTGCACAGAACCTAGCAACATTACATGTTCTAGAGCAGAGGTCTCCAAATGTGGTAACTTTAATCCTGGTGGACTTCAACTCCCAGAATTCCCCAGCCCGCTTTGCTGGGAGTTGAAGTCCGCCAGGATTAAAGTTGCCAAGGTTGGTGACCCCTGTTCTAGAGGAGGTCAGTATCTGAAAGCTTCAGGGAGTTGTAGAATTTTGAAGTCAGGATATTTGTGCAATAATGATAAACTGCGAATTATACATATCTGACTGTAATACAGGCACTGGAGAAGCACATACTCTGTTGCTTGTGTATGTCCAGAGACATGGGGGCATTGACTCCTTGGATAAGGGGCTTTCCTGCAGTATAGATAGAGGAGTAAAAAATAGCCAACCTGGACAACCACAAAGCACTACAAACACTTTTCATGATGTAATAAACCTAGAAGCAGAGTAGCAATCATCCTTTCTTCCTTCTGGGTTTTGCTTCTGCTCAGCAGCAAATGTGCTAGGTAGTTTTCTAGCATTACAAAGTTGGATGCAAAGAAATAGGTCAAAATGTCTTTATTATTATTCAACAGATGTAAATGAATGCCAAGAGTCACACCCTTGTCATCAGCATTGCTTCAACACCATTGGAAGCTTCCATTGTGGATGTGATCCAGGCTATCAGCTGAAAGGCCGAAAATGCACGGGTACAAATTTGACATAATCCAAAGTGGAACTGGAGTGGCTTTTCACTCGTGGGTGAATACTTACCCAGCACAACCAAAATTTAACAGTCACTGAATATACTTGTACATGTGGATTCTGAGCATTCAGACCATTTATTTCCATGCTTTTTGAAGTGTAGTTTTTCACTATGTTGATGTAATTAATAATAATTCCTGGAGTTGCAATCTCTATGTCTGAAATAAAATAAGTACTTGGGGAAATTCATGAGGTACATCTACCTATTTCCTTTTCTCTTCAAGATCAGTTTACCTATGTGATTCAGTGATAAATGGGTCGTTTTAGACACATTTTAGCCCTGAGAGATGTCCTGCTAGCAGCCTTGAAGTTTCCAGTTATTCTACTCCATTCAGATATTTAGAATGTCAGCTGATGTGATTCTCCATTCCCTTTTCCTCGATAGGGTTGTCCACTGCTTGCAGAACAGATGCTATCTCTCTCCTGCTTTGGAGGAGATGGTGGGATGGCAGGGAAGTACAGAAAGATTGCCCTTTGAACAGATGAGGCAACAGTGAAATTTAATTATTTAATTTCATTTTGCTTTTTTTTTTTAAAAAAAAAGATGTGAATGAATGCAGACAAAATATATGCAGACCTGACCAGTTATGCAAGAATACACGAGGTGGTTATAAATGCATTGATCTGTGTCCAAGTGGAATGACCAAAGCGGAAAATGGAACATGTATAGGTTTGTACATTTATTTATCATATTATTTTCAGGGTATAACAGATAACAAGCTGTTTCAGTTATCTCCTCCTCTTTCTCTCAGATTTCTAAATGATAGTCGTGGATCATTGATATTACCAAATATAATCATGAATATTACATGAACCTATGATGGTGACAAAAAAATCTAAACTCTTTAGTGCCTTTTTCAACTAACACATTTTATTAAAAGACCTTAGCCTTCATGAGTTGCAGCTTACTTCATCATATCAGTATAGCCACTCTCTATATATCTGATGAAGTGATCTGCAGCTCACAAAAATCAAAGCCTTTAAATAAAATGTGTTAATCAGAAAAAGTTTTCTGACTTTTTGCTATCATAGACTAACACGGCTCTTTTCCATGTGATTCCTCATTTCCTGCTGGTGAAAAATATTCTGACATTACTTTTTAAGAATATAAGAAATTAAAATGAGCAGATTCAAGATAATCTACGTGTTCTTTAGAAGGCATCTGGCACTAATTTGACTAATATGAGATGGGCAGCCATATAAATCTGATTAATAAATATTTATAACTGACACATAAATATTTCAAAACTGAAGTATGATTTAAAAAAAAGTAGTTGAGGAAGGTTTGCAACTCTATAAATATATATTCTTATCAAGAAAAGGAAATATTTTCTTTTTCCTAATGCGAGATGTTGTGTTTCTCATCAGATATTGATGAATGCAGAGATGGTACTCACCAATGCCGATACAACCAGATATGTGAAAACTCAAAAGGAAGTTATCGATGTGTGTGCCCAAGAGGCTATCGATACCAGGGAGTTGGAAGACCCTGTGTGGGTAAGTCAGGATCTGGAATTGAATAAACTTTAGGTCTATCTATAGATAAGAATTTAAATGGCAAATTGTGATTTGGAGCATGTGAATCTGGAAAAGATATGGTGCCCTTTAATAAGTTTATATAATGAGTGTTGCCTTCTTAGGTTCCAAATGACATTATGCTCTTTGAATCCAGATTATTTTCACAGCTCTGATAAATATGAATAATATTCTTGTGAATATCACCTGCTATTGGTAGCTGCCTATGAAGCTCAAGGTGCTACGGTATTCTTTTTGAAATTAGTAGTTTCCAGAGGATTGGGCTTTTAAGACATTTACTGTGGAAAAGAAGCCCCTCAGCTTCTAATTTCATGTATGAATGCAAAAAAATCCCAGGAAATATAACTATTCACATAAACTAAACATTTACCTAGGGCACATTTTCCCACTCAAATGGGGATAGTGGAGCAGGAATGGGACTCTTTTTCCTGCAAATGGTCCCTACCTCTAACAGGCACTCATATTTCCTATTTGTATGGGGAAAAGTTGATATACAACTTTAATGCTCCCTTTAAAATTCATGTGCTTTAAACACTGTTAGTGGCCTTTACTGTAATCATAGTAAGAAAATAAACAAAATAAAATCTGGACATTTAAGCATGAGATATCTTTAACACAGAAGTGACATGCTTTCTTTAAAGTTCTCTATAGATTCAAGGGCTGTACACTTATAGTATATATTTCAATTCATTGTCATTCAAAAGATTCTATATTTTAAAACTGGTCCAAAATTCCTTCAAAGTACCATTGTGCCCAGGTAAATTTACACAGGATCATAATTCCTATCTTGCATTAGAGAACACTTGAATATCATTGCAGGAGCCTTGCGACTATTTAAAGGTTAAGAAAATACTGAAAAATTCCAGATCGAGAAAGCAAGGCCTCTATTTTGTTCACTGTATGTAGAGAGCACTTAATTTGCCATAAAAGTGTGCATGTTTAGCTAGGGTGATCTCATGGTTTTCATCAAACGTTGCACAAGAAGATTAATGCATGTACTGTCTATGTTTTGTGGTTTTAGAATCACATTTGTAATTTCAGCGTGTTCCTCAGACTGATGAGTTTTTATGTGTTGTTGTTTTTTTTGTTTATGTGTGTTTTTCTCCTTCCCCTTGTTACATGGTGTGTTGCTTTGGAATCATGTCCCATGAGCAGACATTAATGAATGTGAACAAGTGCCTAAACCTTGTGCATATCAATGCGCCAACATGCCCGGCAGCTTCAAGTGTATCTGTCCTCCTGGACAACATTTATTAGGCGATGGCAAATCTTGCGCTGGATTGGAGAGGTTCCCAAATTATGGCACCTATTACAATAGCTATAATTATGCTCAGTACTCCCCCATGAGAGACAACTATCGACCTCAACAATATATCAGGCACTCCTCCAATCTCTACAGCTCCTACTCAGAGTATAGGAACAGCAGAATTCCCATCGCCAGGACTAGAAGAAATGTTAGAGAGCTTTGCCCTGAAGGCTATGAGGCAAGAAATAACAAATGTATAGGTAAATGTCACGCCTATATATGTGTGTATATGTATGTACTGTATATGTCTGTACATATGATGCATATTCTTTATTTTATTTTATTTTTTGCTGCTCATTCCATTTAGGATCTGCCAACAAAGGAAGTTTGTTTGTCATTGTTAGAGTTCATCTTTAAAGCCCTAAAGGCCTGTCTACATGAATGAATGTATTTCTTCATTTATTTCTACCCAATTAGAAAGATACTTTCAAAAGTTCTTTTGGGTGTGGTGGCCAAAAATGAGTACAATAAGAAACTAATTGTTTCTCCAAATTGCAATGCTGTTAATAGCAAGGTATATCCAGGATCTTCATTGCTTAGAATTAGATCCAAAACTAAGAGCTTCTTCTTTCAAAATATTATTACCGCAGGCTCTTAAAATGTATATACAGTGGACTTAAGAAGGTACAAGTAGTCACTTAACTACAGTTGGGTTCTGGAAACTCCATAGCCAAACACGATTGTTAAGTGAAACATCATATGACCATAGTGACTTAGGACAGCACTTCTTCTGCTGGTCATTAAGGAAGTCAAGCATGGCCATTAAGTGAGATATCACATGACCGTGACTTGCAATTTCATTTTCTGGCTTCTCCACTGATTCTACTGGTTAGAAGCCAGCTGGGAAGTATGTGAATGATGATCACATGACCACTGGGCATTGAAATGGTTGTAAACACCTGCCAATTGCAAGGCACTTGAATGACGGTCATGTGACCATAGGGTTGCCGCAATGTTAAGTGTGAGGACTGCTCACAAAATTATGTTTCTAGTGCATTCATAATTTTGAACAGCTGCTAAACAGGACAGTTGTTAAGTGAAATCTGCATGGTTTCGCTCTGTTAGTTTTATATCTATAACTGATTCTGAAGACTGTTGTGAGATTTAAAAAGAAGGAGGAAATGAGAGGAGAAGTTGCTTTTTAAAAAATGCACTGAGAGGTTCAAACATGGGATTTGTGCATTTTCAATGCAGCCACTAAGAACAATGATTTTAATGTGTGGTACAATTGCCACAAACACACGTAAAAATGAGGTTGATAGGCCCTTTCTTCCATCTCATTAAGAGCTTTTAACACATATCAAATAAACATTTCATGGTCAAATTAAAGGATATTTTAAGATATTTAGTTGCATCTTTCCCCCTTTATTCAAAGGAAGATGAAGAGATCAATTTCCAATCAACGTGGCAGGATTTTTTTGGGTGCAGATCCATTCTGGATTGGAACCCATGCAGTGCTTAAAAGAAGTTTGAACTTCACTCTCTTGTGTTTAACCTCCTATGCTTCATCTTCATCTGATCCAGTTTTCCCCTCTTAAAACATTGTTTATTTAATGGATGTATCTACATATGTTAGCTGAAAAAGATATAACTTCCCAAACAAGCAGAAGATGTGACACAAAGGGCATGAACTGACTGGTACTTTTTCATGTGAGTAGAAGCACATTTGCCCAATATTTAAAATGTTTAGGTGCCAGAGCATCCATATCCTAGACCAGTGGATCTCAACATGTGGTCCATGGACCCATGGAAGAGGGCGCAATGTTGTCACAGTGGGTCTGCAAAGTCTTGAAGAAATGTTATGATTTAAATTTTGAGTTAAGTCTTGGGGAATCCATGGTCATGGTCAGGGATGAGTTCTACTTACCTTTACTACCAGTTTGTAACGGGGCCGCATGCACGCTCTTCTGCGCAGAAGTGTTTTGATGACATCGGGGTCGGTGGGCGGAGCCTCCCACCAGTTTTACTACCGGTTCTATAGAACCGGTGTGAACCGGGGGCAACCCACCATTGGTCATCGTCCATTTGGTCCATGGGCCACAAAAGGCTTTAAAGGAGGTCCTTGGTGAAGAAATAGTTGCGAACCACTGTCCTACAAGAAAGACTAAATAAAAGTAAGCTGGATTACCCTGATGCTTCAGGTCATATTCTTCTGTTTTATAACAGTGTTGTTTCTTCTCAAAAGTTCCCAAATCTATAATGAATAATGTTGTCTGATTTTCTGAGTGAAAGATGCTGAACTTGTTGAGACTATGAGGGAGGCCTCTGTACTCAGTGAGGGATTTCCCCTGGGGAGTTATATTTTATGTTCCTGGCTCCTAAAAGACAGAAGTAATTTTGGCAGTGATGATTCTGTCCTTCTCTGCCAGCCTTCAGAACTGTGTGGACTGAATCTCAGGCTTTGAGTCTTCTCACTTCTTCAGACATACTATGGTGCTGCTGACAGACATTTTTACAACTAGCAGTTATCAACTTTATATTCTCTTTACTTTCTATTTTGAAGGATTGGACAAGAGGCTCCTTGTCTAATAGTTGAAAGGACTTCAAAAATAGCTTTATATGTCAACCTCAAAAGCTCTGATTGTGGCTCAGATTAGCTAAACTTCATTTCCTAAGGGAAAAAAATAGTCTAAATACAGCAAAACTCTAGTTGTATATGTCTGTGTCTGTGTGTTGGAATTTAATATTTGGAATCCTGCCTTAACTGAGTTTTCCTCTCTTAGCCTGTCACTTTACATAGAACCTAAATGTTTGGGTGTGTGTTTTTTAAAATTTTTGCAGACATTGATGAATGTGAGAACAGAGGTGTATGTCAACATGAATGCAGGAATACCTTAGGGAGTTACCAGTGTTTTTGCCCATCGGGTTACCGAATCATGCCCAATGGCAAAACATGTCAAGGTAAGAAAATGTCTTGACCGTGGGGAAAAATTAAAGTACAAAAATTAAAATTCATCAGTATAATTCATCAGTGCCTTAGAAATACATTTCAGTTGATATTATGGTCGATAGTAAGTATCTTAATGCATTAATTGTTTAATAATTGCCTTCATTCATATGAGAGTTTTCCAAGAGTTGTCTTTAAGGTACAGCAGGGCTCCTAACAGCTCATACTGAAGACTACTGAATTAATTAGTATATTTTGCACATCACTAAGAATATAGATGTACGGAGCATTATGGGTCAGTGGTTAAAGATACTGAGCTTGTCAGCTTGAAAACTGGCAGCCTGGATTTGAGACCCGAGCCCTGCGTGATAGGGTGAGCTCCTGTTACTTGCTCCTGCCCACCTAGCATTCGAAAGCAGGCAAATGCTAGTAGATAGATAAATAGGTACCACTCTTGTGGGAAGGTCACAACATTCTGTGCACCTTGGCATATAGTCATGCTGGCCACATGATCTTAGAAATGTCTTTGGACAATGCTGTCTAAGAGACAGAGATGAGCACTGCCTCCTAGAGTCAGACACAACTGGGAAAGGGAAACCTTTACTTTTACCTTTAAGAATAGCAATAGCAGTATCACTTAGCCTTATATACTGCTTCACAGTGCTTTACAGCCCTTTCTAAGCAGTTTACAGAGTCAGCATATTGCCCCCAACAATCTGGGTCCTCATTTTACCCACCTCGGAAGGATGGAAGGCTGAGTCAACCTTGAGTCTGGTGAGATTTCAACTGCCAAATTGCAGGCAGCTGGCAGTCAGCAGAAGTAGCCTGCAGTACTGTACTCTAACCACTGCACCACCACAGTGGATAATAGGAAAATGAACAGTTCCTTATAGGAACATGAATAAGATGACTGCATAATAATTTGGGCAAATTATTATACCTATTTCAGACTACGCCGGTAAACCATGATAAAAACTTCTTCATAGAATTGAACAAAATCACTAGGAAATTTGTTTGTGGAGGATACAGGACAGTAGAAGTAGGGGAGGTTTTGGACTCCCAGCATGGGAAATCTACCACAAAGCGGCCAATTTAGTGTGGATAAAGGAATGGGTTACTCTAGAGAATAAAATAATTTTGATTCTAGAAGGGCATGATCTACAGAGAGGCTGGCACGTGTATCTATGGGACAAGGAAAAAAGGAGAAAATCATATTTCCATAGACACAGGATATGGGAGATGTTACTACAAACTTGGAAGGAAATTGGGCAAAAACAATATATGAAGATCCCGAACTGGCTTTCAGTAATGGAAGCCATGATATACCCTAATGTGCTAGGATTAGATAAAATGTATAGGTATAAGGATATTTTAGATAATTGCGGGAATCTTAAAACCAATGAATTATTGAAAGAACAGGGCATCCACATTGATTGGTGGCCATATCTGCAGATTAAATCTAGGTATCAAAAAGACAGGGAGGAATTCAGAATAGAGATGGGATCAAATAGATTCGATAAATTATTGACAGGCTCAGAAAACAAATTATTATCCAAATTATACAACTACCTGTTCGAATACGACAGAGCAGAGGAGGTGGTAAAGGAACAAATGATTGCATGGGCAAAAAACATAGGGCATAGTATTACTTTGGCAGATTGGGAAATAATTTGGAATAGGAACTACAAATTGACAAGAGCGGCAGTGTTTAAAGAAAATCAGTATAAAATTTTGTACAGATGGCACTTAGCCCCTACAAGATTAGCCAAAATTTACCCAAATTTGAGACCAAATGGTTGGAAATGCGACCACCACCAGGGTACCTTCTTTCACATGTGGTGGACATGTCCCAAGGCGATCAAATACTGGAAAAAGATTTGAAAATGAATCCAGGAAGTAATTGAGGAAAATATAGATCTGGCACCTGAAACCTTTCTCCTGGGAGTACTAAAGAGGACATACGAGAAAAGGAAGAGATATCTAATTATACACATTATCACGGCAGCCAGAATAACATACGCACAGCATTAGAAAGAAAAGGGAATACCACCAGAAGAACACTTAATTTGGAAAATTTTAGAATGTGCTGAGGTGAGCAAATTAACATATGAGATTGACGAGAAAGAGGAATTGGAATACTATACGGTGTGGGAATTATGGTATAGATTGTTGGATGATAGAATAAAGAAAGGAAGAGAGATAGCTTAGAACAGCCAAACAAGGGAGCAAGTTAGGATATATTATAAACTAAGAATGTATTCAATCTGTATTTATATTATCACTGTCAAACCAATATTCTATGTATTATACTATAACGTAATCTAATAAAAATTTAATAATAATAAAAAAAGATGACTGCATAAATCACAATTTTGGGACAAAGAGTTTTCATTTTTTTTTAAATTTAAAACTCTTTGGGATCTCCAGTGAGAGCCTGACACAAAATCATAGCAAAACACAGGGAAAAGGAAATGAGTGTCCACTTGGAATTAAAATTTGTAACAGTTAGCCTTTTCTTTCTTTTTTAATCTTATATTTTAATATATTTGGTGGGAAGCAAATGGCTCCAATCAGTGGTGGGATTCAAATAATTGAACAACCGGTTCTCTGCCCTAATGATTTCTTCCAATAGCCAGTTCACCAAACTGCTCAGAAAGTTAACAACCGGTTCTCCCGAAGTGGTGCGAACTGGCTGAATCCCACCATTGGCTCCAATAGAATAGAATATTCTATTTATTCATATACATATTTTATAAAATATTCCTTTATATGCATGACGATGATGGTTCTGTGTCATTCCCTATTGGTGCTGTTTATGTGGAATGTAAAATTTAAAAAAATGAAATCAATGAATGGCGTATCTGAAATTGTCATCCCTTTTGAATTATATCAGACGTAGATGAATGCCTTGAACAGAACATTTACTGTGGACCAAACCGCATGTGTTTTAACATGAAAGGAAGCTATCAGTGTATAGAAACTCTTTGCCCTCCAAACCACCAACGAGATCGTCTTTCTGGGTATGCTTTAACTTCATCTCTCTATTTTTGCCAGGTGTTCTCTATGATTTAGTAATTCAATAGAGCATCACACACACACACATTGTCCTCATTTAGCATGCACAATTGGGACCAATAATGCGATCTTTATGCAAAGTGGTCAATAAGGGATATTGCAACAGTGCTTATTTTTATTTATTTATTTTATTTTTAAATTTATATACCGCCCTTCTCCCTGAGGACTCAGGGCGGTGTACAGCCAGAATTAAAAACATGAAATACAAATATTAAAAGCAATTAAAATATATATAAATTTGACCCCAAAATTTAAAACTAACAAACCAATTAAAACATTTAAAATTTCTTCTTAAGCCAGCCCGGCTTGTTGGAAAAAATGTGTTTTTAGGGCACGGCAGAGGGCACTGAGGTCATGAATTCTCCTTATCTCTGGGGCACCTCCAGAGGGTAGGTGCCCCCACAGAGAAGGCTCTCCCCCTGGGGGTCACCAGCCTACATTGTTTGGCTGATGGCACCCTGAGGAGGCCCTCTCTGTGGGAGCGCACGGGTCGATGGGAGGTCATCGGTAGCAGCAGGCGGTCTCGCAGATAACTAGGCCCTATGCCATGGAGCGCTTTAAAGGTGATCACCAACACCTTGAAGTGCACCCGGTTCTTACTTATGTTCTAACTTATGTTCTTACTTCATACTTTCCTTTGCTTTACAGACCTGCAAAGATCATAAATGCAAGGATTTACAAGTTACTTTTTTAAAATCACTGTTGTTACTGTGAAGGGTTGGTTAAAGAAGCAGTTGCTAAACAAGGGGCACTTGTAATCTTGAAGTGCGGCCTATATTAAGTGCTGTTTAATTTTAATTTAATAATCTACTTAAAAAGTCTCTCAGTTTGGGTAAGCTGAATGTGATGACTTAAAATATACATTTATTTTAATTTACTTATATACATTACCATCACATTGTTCCACTTCCGGATAAACATGTAATGCAAAACGGGAATAAGAAAGAGTAAACTGAAGTACAGTAATTAAAAATACAACATAAGAATACTTCTTCCAAAATGTTCTCACTTCAATTTCATCACAAATCAGACTTGCCAGAGGCAACATAAAAGGGACACGGTGGCTCAGTGGCTAAGATGCTGAGCTTGTCAGTCGAAAAGATGGCAGTTCAGCAGTTTGAATCCCTAGTGCCGCGTAATGGGGTAAACTCCTGTTACTTGTCCCAGCCTCTGCCAACCTAGCAGTTCAAAAGTACGTAAAAAATGCAAGTAGAAAAATAGGGACCACCTTTGGTGGGAAGGTAATAGCACTCTGTGTGCCTTTGGCATTTAGTCATGCCGGCCACATGACCACAGAAATGTCTTCAGACAGCGCTGGCTCTTTGGCTTTGAAATGGAGATGAGCACTGCCCCCTAGAGTTGGGAACGACTAGCACATATGTTTCTATATAAATAATCCACAGAATCACCTAACTATATTATGGGTCCAATCAATCCAGTGATGATCTGGATTTTACAACTGGGGCTAAGATTTGATGAAGCAAGGTAAAGAATAGTAGAAATTGATTAGATTAATTCTAGACTAATATCCACAACTGTTTCTTTTCAGATCGTGCCTCAAGAACTGCCCGTCCAATGACTTGGAATGTGCCTTAAACCCTTATGCCTTGGAATACAAACTTGTATCTCTCCCATTTGGGATTGCAGCCAATCAGGATCTAATCCGATTAGTTGCCTACACTGAAGATGGAGTGGTGCACCCAAGGACCAGTTTCCTTATGGTGAATGAGGACACGAGCATCCCCTTTTCACTCAGAGATGAGAACTTGAAGGGGGTGGTGTATACCACGAGGCCTCTGCGAGAGCCAGAGACATATCGGATGAGAGTCAGAGCTCTTTCTTACAGCAGTGATGGAGCCATTGAATATCAGACCACTTTCATAGTCTATATAGCTGTGTCTGCTTATCCTTACTAGGAGAAGCATTGCCCAAAATAATCAAAGTATGTTAATCACATGCATACATCCCGCTGGGTGTCACCACTTCCAGAATGACTGCCTCATCTCTAAACAGTTGTAGACTGTGCAACTTGGGAGAAAATGGTGCTATGTTTCTTATTTCTGACTGCCAATCTTGTTGCAATAATGCCATCTTGACAAAAATAACTGTAGTCTATGAATCATTGGAATCTTACCACATGCTTTATTTATTACACTGGAGCAATCACCTCCCAAAGATTGTTCTGCTGACTCTTTGGAACTAGTTAGCGATAGTAATTAGGCAATCATTTAGTGCTAAAAGAATTACATGTAAGGATGTTTTTATTTCTTCCCCAAACATGAAAACAAAATAATGTCCATAATACAGTATGAAAATAAATATGGTATGGTTGGTTGGGTTTTTTGTTTTTTTGTTTTTTACAAAATAACAAGAAATGTTTCATAATTACAATAGTTTTTATTTAACACTTGGTGGAAAAAATAACTTTCCTGGATATGACACAAAGGTAAGATAGTAATTGGTAATAATTGAAATATAGTTGTAAGAAAAACAGGATAGATTGTGAGAATCCCAGACAGTTGTTTGCGCATAATGCACAGCAGCAATAACAGAATAACAGAGTTGGAAGGGACCTTGGAGGTCTTCTAGTCCAACCTCCTGCTCGCGCTATACCATTTCTGACAAGTGGTTATCCAGTCTCTTCTTAAAAGCCTCCAGTGATGGGCACTCACAATTTCTGAAGGCAAGCTGTTCCACTGGTTGATTGTTCAAGCTCCTCAGTGCAAACAAATAGTAGCCAATTTTTCCTCCAGAGGGGATACATTTATCACATGACTGAAAAATAAAGCTGTAATAAAGTCCTAATGCAGGAAAGATAATTGCCCTTGCCCTAAAGTAGTACAGTTTATGGCTACTTTATATGGTATACAAGCTAGGATCAACAGTCAGCATTTGCACTGGTTACTTAGAGCAAGAAATCTGGTGAAGTGTGCAAAGAAGGAATTTCAGCTTTCTTCTTCAAGGGATAATTAAAGAACTTAAAATTATATTAGAACTTGCTTACCCCAAATACCAAGTTTGGTTTTAAAAGTGTTAGACGTCAAAACACTGTATAAGTGGTAATAAACTCTGGAAGTAATTTTTGCCAAGATGTATTCTATTTTTATGGAAGTATATGTATATATAAGTTTGCTTGTATGTGTTCTCTATACAATGTAAGGGCTTTTTTTCCCTCAAAAAAAAAAAGAAAAGAAAAGAAAAACAAGTGTTTTACCAAAGAATTTTGTTTACGCAGTGGTACTAACCAAATAAAACTTCACTTTCTTTTTTTTTTACTATTAAATATAGCAAGATTGTTATAAATTGTTTATTATTCAATGTTTCCAAAATCTGTTTCATTTTCTAGATTAATGCTGCCATGAATGGTTACCAAATTGTGGTATTTTTTTCTTGTGCAAGATATTGCACTAATGATATCATTATAAACTTACATATTTATAATACTATTGAATAATTATAATTATATTGAATTAAATATAATTATTATATTGACTTAAAATTAAAAAATAAATTAAGATTTAATACAAAGGCTCAAGGTTGACTCAGCCTTCCATCCTTTCTAAGGTAGGTTAAATGAGGACCCAGTTTGTGGGGGCAATAAGCTGACTTTGTATAAATATACAAAAGTATGATGCATTGTAAGCCGCCCTGAGTCTCCGGAGAAGGGCAGCATATAAATCAATTTTTTTAAAAAAAATCCAGTCAAAATTAGGTTTTGGAGTAATGCCACTATTCCTCTGGGGAACATGTGCTCTGCAACAACACTTACATTCCATATCCCTTGTATTGAACTTACTGAATTTACTCAGTATTCCAGTTTCTAATGACTCTGAGCAACCTACAGCAAATCAGGTTAAAAACAGAATGTCTAAAAGATCAAAATACCTCTGCATTAGGATCATCAATTAATTTACCAAAACTCAAACTCACCCATACGGAACAACTCAACCCTCAATGCTTGTTGCAATTGCCACATTTTAAATTTTCTGAAAACCAATAAGATGGAAGTCACCTAAATTTCTGAAGGAATGTAGTTCTACAGAAGGAGAACAGCAATGGAAATGACTCACATTCCTTCATTGAAGGGACATAGAGGAAGACCACTTTACCAGATTTAACTTTACCAGAGCCCTGGTGGCGCAGTAGACTAAAGCACTGTTATTAACATCAGCTGCCTGCAATTACTACAAGTTCAATTCTCACTAGGCTCAAGGTTGACTCAGCCTTCCATCCTTTCAAAGGTAGGTAAAATGAGGACCCAGATTGTGGGGGCAATAAGCTGACTTTGTATGAATATATACAAAAAGTATGAATGCTATTGCTTAACGCATTGTAAGCCACCCTGAGTCTCCGGAGAAGGGCGGCATATAAATCAAATAAAACAAAAAACACACACACCCCCAGATCAATAGTTAGTTGATCTAGTTAGAAACAGTGCTTGCTTCTACCTGAGCTGCTACATTCTCAGGGGTGTCAAACTGGTGGCCCGTGGGCCAGATGCATCATGCACAGGCCACGCCCACCCCAGCTCCACAAAGGAAAACATTGCAATACGTCATGTGATGGCAATGTGATGCAGCGAGTTTAACACTTGTGTTCTAGGTTATCTGTAATTTTCATATGTTCTTCATGGGCAATCTCATGTAGAATGTATTACAGTGATTGAAAAGCTTACTAAGACATGTATGACTAATGAGAACTTCCTATTCCAGGAGAGATTGTAACTGATGCACGAGATGGAACTGTGCAAAGAACATCTAATCACAACTGCCACCTGAGCAATAGCTTTGAGTTTAATATGACTCTTAAATTAGTTCTGTCTGTAATAACTAAATTACACTTACTTTCCTAGATAGCTTCTGAATTCAGTGTCTCTCCATCTTAGTCTAAGGCTGTTCATCTGCATACAGACTTTAATAGCTTCCAGATGCCACGTTATCACTTGGTAACATCATCTCTTCAGCCTAAATGTAAAGATGACAATTGCTTGCATACTGACAATATATGAAAAATGATCTAACAGATGAAGTATATGTTAAGTAAAAGCGGGGAATGCATTGACTTCCTCTATTGCATGTAGTTCTCAAAGATGACATCACTCTGAAAGTTTTGACTAGGAGTCTTGGTGATTGCTTTGACACCTGGCATGAGAGGTATAGTGTGTGGAATATCAGATGTTTCCCTCTACAGCTTTTCTGTACCATCCTGCTAGTTCCAACTATCTTACAGGTTTTGTCCCTGAACTTCAAATAGACCAGGGGTGTCAAACTCACGTCATGTCGTCATCACGTGAAGTATCATGACTTTCCCCTCCCTTCGCTAAACTGGGCATGGGCGTGACCAGTGTGTGATGAATCCAAGCCACGGGCCACGAGTTTAACACCCCTGAAATAGACTCTCACAATTGATAGGTACATTTTACTCAGGAGGAAGCTAGTTCCCTCTATTACTTGCTGCCAGGTCCTCTCATACTTGGAGAACAAGATATGATAACTTTGGGCTTTATTCCATGGAATTTGGAATATCCTTAAAACCATGGCTCCCAATTTATGGAGCAACAGCAAATATAATTTTTGCCTGGATAATTTGCTTTTCTGGGCTGGGGTGGGTGGGTGGGTGTTGTTAGACATTAATACTGCTGCATGCCTGGGTGATTTAGCTTTTGATCTACACCATATTCCCATATTATGGGAATAGAAAGATGGAGTGGCTGGTCTTCTTCAACACAGTGATCATTCCCAGGTCAGACTGGTAGCTGTTGGTGCCCTTCCAAGATAAGTGAACTAGAAATTTTGACTGTATATTTCAAAATAACCATCACGGCTTTTTTCAGCCACTCTCCCTTCAAATCTTTGCTGGTGGGATAGGAAAATGAAACATTGTCGTTGACTGGATTTGGAGTTTGGGGAATGTGATTAATGAGGGAAGAGTTAGTTTAACTCTGAAAAAAAAGAAAGATCTGTTTGGGTCTTAAACTAATCCTCTTGCAGTTAATTGAGATCATCCTGTAACTCTATCAAGCATGTTTTTCTACAAGCCATGTAGAATGTGGGAAAAATGAATTTGTATAACTTATTAATATTTCATTGCATCGTATAAGATCCATGCCTTCCTTTATATACTTTTATAGCTGTACATTATGTTAGGACAAGCAACTAATATGTATCTCAGTGGTTATTTCTTATTTATCTTATTTAGTACCTATTTATCAACTGCACATAACATTTTTAATACAAATGCAAAGTTACATCGGGTAGCATTTAAATTGTAAAAAAAGTTTTAACTTTTTTTGACTTTCAGAAGCCAATTTATAAAATGACAACTTGACTTAATATCATGATAGATTTTTTAAAAAAAATTGGGTGCAGTGTATGTCATGTTAACTCACTGTATTAAATGACTTCTATGCTAATGTTGTATTGTGATACTGATGAGGGCTCCAATGAAATAATATTAATAGATTTCATTATTGGTGGATGGGTTGCTGATCTTCAGGACAGAGAGGCAGCTGGATGCTCTGAGTTTGTGGACATTTTTCAACTGGTGAACTGCAATAGGACCTTTGGAATTAGAACAGCCTTGTTTCTGTCTACAGTACACTTGAGAGTGAAGCAGTTTTTACATAGTCCCCAAGCTCAAAATTAAAGTTTATAGCTCTGCTCTTGAAATATCTCATAGCTCAGAATTGTACACATATATGCGCCTGCATACACATCAGTATATATTAAGAATTGGCTTTTCTGTTAGATAGCATTTCCCAAAACGTGCACCAGGGCATGCTAGTATGCCATCAGAAAAGTGTTTGCATGTCACAGGAAAAGAAACTCTTAGCTTAAAAACCCACCCATGAAAGATATGTTAATCCTGCATTTTATCTAAGAAACTTGAGTGAGCCCACCTAGGTTTGTCAGTTTGCCACCTCCCCTTCCCATTTTCTCCTCTATCACATCCCTTTCTTGGAGAGTGACAATGAACATTTCCATGACCAATAATATTAGCTTGTCTGAGACACTGGACAAAAAAAAATGCTTTCTTCATCCATTGGTTTTTTTTTTAATGCACAGAAACAAAACAGACTCACTGTTGCATTTGACTTCAGCATTAGTGATGGGACAAATTTCTCTTCCAACTAAAGAGGAGGTTGGGGAGATTTTGGAGGAATGTTAGAGAACGTTGATTTTCTCATTTGGAAGGTTGGCTTCAATCCTACATATGAACTATGACACAAGACTGTGCATTGGTATTTCCCCGTTAGATTCTAGTGTGAGTATGTACTTCTGCCATATACATTGGGTGCAGTTAAGTCATTGAGTACTCCTGGTGAAAAATACCCAGCAAAATAAACATGTGATGATCTTATCTTGCTGAGAGTACCTACTTTTGAACTAATAAGCTCTTGGCTTCATCAATGAATACAAATCTCAGTTCCTCATATTTTCTTATGGCCTTTGTTCTAGCATTCTTGTTTAGATATTATGCAAAACACCTTGCTGACTGTATTGGTTTTTTAAAAAAATCCGTGCCAAAAACAAGTTTTTTGTTTTAAGATCCATTCTCTTTAATTTTCCAAACTGCATAATGACATAATTTCTTGTGTAGCATTTGTTGGATTGCTTTATAGATTTTTATTTGATTTCTGTTCTGTGGGTGTTTGTTTGTGCTTTAATAGTGGTACTATGAACTATTGGGTGACTATTGAAATGCAGTGGGTATACATGCAATGAAGCAGTTGAGATGCCCATGACTAACAGATAGCTTTTTTTTTCTTTTATGGGATGAGGAAAGGAGGAATAAGTGCTTTTATTAGATATACTATATCTGGCTGCAAAAATATAGACTACTCCTAAATGGTAGCAAAGGATTATTATTTAATCATGCAAATTTTTTATAGCTCAGCTACAGCATCTGTAACAATATAGTCTGCAGAGAAGCTCATATATTGCTTTTCCAAATCTTGAATTGAATTCAGGCTGAATTACAGAAACTCTAAACCTTTTAACTTTTCTGACTGTAAATTGTAGACGTTTTTCAGGGGCTGGAAGTGGGCATCCTGAGAAATTAGAAAAGATTGTTGGAAATGATTTTTCAGTTTGTCTTCTGGAAAATGGATAATTTGTGGTTGGTCTGATGCTCCATCATAGCTATTTTGTGAAAGTACTCTCAAAATTCCAAAGTGCCACCTATAACTGGAAATTGTATAAGATATATTTTGAATAAATCACACAACAGTGCATTACTTTATTTTCTTGGTTTCTCCAGCTGCTGTTGTATACATTTTAAAACATATTGTCTACATTAAATGGAAAAGATTGAACAGCTCTCTGCTATTCACTTTATGTTGTCTTGAAAAGAAGGTAGCATAGGGCATTTTCACAAGTCCAAATTGAATTTTATTGACAAAATATAGTGCTTGCCTCTAAACACTAGGACTGAGAAGGTGGTAGGCAATAAGTAAATCTGAAGAGGAAAATGTGAGGTTATTCTTAAATAACCATCTTGGCTTTAGATGAAAAAGAAAAACATTGTGATGAAAACATTAGCTCAGGTTGAACTCTACTTCCTTCAATGACACTCTTATTTACTTCAATAAATTGCCCAACTACTTTTAATTTGGCACAATATTTTCATAGCGGTCAAAAGTGTTTTCTGTGAGATCTTATTACATTGTCACAATATGCCTGATTGCCCAACATTCCTTTCAGTTGATCAGCGCTCAAGCTGCAAGTGCAACACATTAAGGTTAATTACTCCATAAATTTATGACAAGATATTTCCAAACATAATAATTATTTTTAGTAATACTCACACAGACACCATGCTTCCTTTATTTGTGGATACAAAGAGTGGCTAAGCGCAGATCCACTCTTTCTTTTGGTTCATCACCAGGATGGCCATTTGCTGCTTCCTGAGTGGAAAAATGAATTACATCACCCTTCTCTAACTTGCAGCCCATTGCAAATGCACCTGTGCCCAAATTTTCCAGCTTTGATTCAAATTTCTAAGCCGAGTCTCAAGAGCTTAAACCTGTTTTAGTGGCAGCTCCAGTTCTGATTGGCTGTATTGTCAGGCATGTCTCCTTCCTTCCAGCATCTGGTTACTGTCCAGGGGCAGCCATTTTGTCCTGAATGTTCTACAATTTATTGGTGAAGTAATAAATTATGTCTTAAGATGACTGTATGTACTGTATAAGTGTGTGTGTGTGTGTGTGTGTATGTATGTATGTATGTACGTATAGCCTGCCTTTATTATTTTTTTACAAACAATCCAAGGCAGTGAACATATCCAACATATCTTCCTCCTCCTATTTCCCCACAACAACAACCCTGTGAGGTGGGTTGGTGTGAGAGAGAGTGACTGGCCCAAAGTTATCCAGCTGACTTTCATGACTAAGGCAGGACTTGAACTCACAGTTTTCTGCTTTCTAGCCTGGTACCTTAACCAGGCAGAAGTCCTTTGATCCTGTAACATAACTTTTCATGGTGCATCATTTTTGGAGGTAGAAGCATCCACACACATATATATATATATATATATATATATATATATATATATATATATATATATTCATATTTGAAAGTATATGAAGCATGGATGCCAGCATGCTGCCTGTTGAGTCCTCGGACCTACGACCTCCCCGAGCTGTCTCATACGGGAAGATGTGGATTGGCCCAGCCGCTAGCAACAGAAGAAGCGGGAGGCTACGGGCTCTCGGATTGGCTACCGGCATCTGACAGGCGACTATTTAAGCGCCTGTCAGAATGGGGGGGGCGTTGTTATGTTCGGTTCAATCTAACGCTTGTTGAGATTGTTGTGTTAATAAAGAGTTGTTAGAAGCCACCGGCCTCCATGTGCTTCCTCTAAGACACAATAACTGGCGACGAAGGAACGGGTAACTGTCCTATGCTATGGCATTTGCTCTGCCTCCATTCTCGCCGTTTGAAGCAGCCTCTGAGACCTGGGACGAATACCTGGAGCGGTTCGAATGTTTCCTCCAGGCTAACGACCTGGCCGATCTACCCAGCTCAAGGAAAAGGGGCTATTTCCTGAGCTCGTGCGGCCGTGAGATTTTTGTGACCGCCCGTGCTCTGGCCGCGCCGCAGCCAGTATCCTCCGTCCCATGGGAGACGCTGCTGGCGAAGCTTAGGGGTCATTACTCCCCCACGCCCTCCAAGATCGCTCGGCACCACGCTTTCCATCAGAGGTCCCAGAGGGCTGGCGAATCGGTGAATGAATACGTTACCTCTCTTCGCTCGGCTGCAGTCCACTGTGAGTTTCGCGAGCTAGATGACATGCTGCTTGACCAGCTGGTCTGCGGCGTGAGAGAACTCAAGCTGCAGAGGCGATTGTTGGCTCGTCCTGATCTGACCCTGTCTAGTGCGTTGGATGAAGCCAGAGCCGCTGAAATGTCAGCCCAGTCATCTGCGGAAATCCAGCGAGCACAACCCAATGGCCCTCCACTAGTCTCGGGTGTCGTTTCCCCCGCCCCCCCACACGCAGTTCATTATGAAGACTCGGAGGAGGAGGGCTCAGTGGAAACGGATGGGGGCATGAGTCGACTCAAAGCGGCACGTAAGGCTAGAGGGCTCGCACCGGTCAGGCCATCCCAAGGCAGCTGTTTAGGGTGTGGAGGACAGCATGGCCGCGCTGACTGTAGATTTAAATCAGCTGTCTGTCGTCGCTGCGGGAAGCACGGCCATCTGTCGAAAGTTTGCCGGGCGTCATTTCCCCTACCTGAGGCCCCCGGGGAGCCCCCTTCCAAGTGCCGTAAGATGAGGCGGGTCGGCCGCAGCGAGGATGCTGTTGACATGTCCTTAGAATCGGAAGTCGACGCCGTGAACGTCAGCCAAGCCTCTGCGCCATCCGCGAGCTCCAAGATTTACCTGGACGTCCAGCTGAAAGCTGTTCCGTGCCGGATGGAGGTGGACACAGGCTCCACTCGCTCTTTGATCGCGTGGTCTACCCTCAAGGCGTTGGTTCCGACCTATCCCAGGCACCGCCTGAAGCTGTGTCCCGTCTAGCTGCGGGATTACCAAGGCCGCTCCATTCCAACTCTTGGCTGTGGCTCATTTTCTGTTGCTTATGGTTCTTTTGCAGGTCGTCTTCCTCTGATCGTCATGAGAGACAGTCTCCCCAGTTTGCTGGGGTTAGACTGGTTCGCTGCTCTTCATCTTGGGGTGACAGGCGTCCATACCACCGGTTCGGATCTCTCCGCTGACCTGATCCGCGAATTTGCTGAAGTATTTGATGGTCGTTTGGGTAAATACACTGGGCTGCCCATTTCATTCGCTTTGGACCCCCAGGTGACCCCTATTCGGCTGAAACTTCGGAGGGTGCCACTTGCGCTGCGGGCCAAGGTGGACTTAGAGTTGGATAAATTGATAGCTCAAGGGGTGTTACAGCCAGTGGAATTTGCCAAATGGGAGACCCCTATAGTCATACCCCTAAAGCCCGACGGATCCATTAGGATCTGCGCGGACTACAAGGCGACCCTTAATAGGGCCCTCCAAGCTAACCACTACCCCGTGCCCGTTGTTCAGCATCTGCTGCATTCTCTGGGCCAGGGGCTTGTCTTCGCGAAGCTGGACCTTGCTCAAGCATATCAGCAGCTTCTGGTCGACGAGGACACAGCCCCGGCCCAGACTATTGTAACCCACCGCGGGGCCTTTAAGTGCACATGGTTGCAGTTCAGGGTCTCTGTGGCCCCAGGGATATTCCAATGCCTCATGGAGTGCCTGCTCCAAGGGCTACAGGGTGTAGTACCCTATTTCGATGACGTCCTGATCGCGGCAGCGGATCAGGCGGAGCTCATTGCCAAGGTGAGGGCTGTCCTCTCCCGTTTTAGAACAGCCGGGCTGAAGCTCAAGCCTGAGAAATGCCACTTAGGTGTGCCCCAAGTTGAGTTCCTGGGGTTTCTTATTGATGTGGCCGGTATTCGGCCCGCTCCCTCCAAGGTAGCTGCAATTAAGAAGGCGCCCACGCCCAAGTCTAAGACCGAGCTCCAGGCATTCCTAGGCCTCCTTAACTTCTACGCAGTTTTTCTTCCGCATAAAGCTTCCCTCGCGGAGCCTCTCCACCGGCTCTTGGAGAAGAAGACCCCCTGGGCATGGACTCGAGCAGCCGCTGCCTCCTTTCAAGCTGTCAAGGACGTACTCTCATCGGATGCCGTCCTTGTACAGTATTACGCCTGCATGCCCCTGCTCTTGACTTGTGATGCTTCCCCGTATGGGGTGGGTGCCGTTTTAAGTCATCTGCTGCCCAGCGGGGCGGAGGCCCCGATTGCATACTACTCCCGCACGCTTTCTGTAACAGAGAGGAATTATAGCCAAATTGATCGGGAGGCATTGGCTGCTGTAGCAAGAATCAAAAGGTTCCACGATTACGTTTATGGTCGCCCCTTTACCCTCGTGACTGACCACAAGCCCTTGTTGGGCTTGCTGGCAGCTGACCGCCAATCGCCTCCTGTCTTGTCCCCGCACATGTCGCGGTGGCTGGAATTCCTGGCCGCCTATGATTATCACTTGCAGTACAAGCCGGGGAAGGCCATTGGGCATGCAGATGCCCTTAGCCGTCGCCCTCTTCCCTTACCAGTCCATGACCCCTCTCCCGTGGGGTCGGCCTTCTTGGTGGGGGAGTCGGCCCCCTTAGTGATGGCGGACGAGGTTAGGTCCCAGTCAGCAGCTGACCCTATTCTAGCACAGGTACTAGACTGGGCACGCAGGGGTTGGCCCCACTCGCACCCTGAGCCCGATTTTGTACCCTTCTTCTGCCGGCAGCATGAGTTGTCTGTGCAGGCGGGATGCCTCCTTTGGGGGCATCGGGTCGTGGTTCCCCCCGCATTAAGAGAGGGGGTGTTGGCTTGTCTCCACGACGCCCACCCCGGGATGGTTCATATGAAAGCCTTGGGCCGGGGCTACGTTTGGTGGCCCGGCCTCGACAAGGACATAGAGGATTGGGTCGCCAGGTGCCACACCTGTCAGCAGTCTAGGCCGCCCCCCCCTCCATCCCAGCGGCGGAGTGGGACTACCCCAGGGCCCCGTGGGCGAGGGTTCACGTGGATCTCGGGGGGCCCTTTTTGGGTCGCACCTTCCTAATCCTTGTGGACGCCTACTCTAAGTGGGTAGAGCTGGCCCTCATGCAAAGTTCTACCACAGAGGCAGTGACTAGGATTTTGGAATGGCTCTTCGCCACCCATGGTCTACCAGACTTACTGGTTACAGATAATGGCCCGCAGTTCACGTCCGCACCTTTCCAGCTTTTCTTAGCGAAATTGGGAATCTGCCACGCTCGCATGGCCCCCTCCCATCTGGCGGCAAATGGGCTGGCGGAGAGGGCCGTGAGATCAGCAAAGGAGGCATTACGCCAGTTGGGGGGATCCGATTGGCACAGAAGAATTTATCAGTACCTCCTGGCCCAACACTCCACTCCGGTCAATTCCACCAAACATAGCCCTGCTGAACTCCTCATGGGTAGGCGACTCCGGATCACCCTGGACCGCCTGCACCTGGAGTATGCCGTGTCAGCGCGGCATGGGGTCTGCTCGCCTGTGAGGTCCTTCATTGTAGGTGACCTTGTGTATGCCTTAAATGTCAACCAAGGGGATAGGTGGTACCCAGGGTGGATCCTTCAATTAACGGGCCCCTACTCCTATAGGGTCCAGCTCACTGATGGGAGAGTGTGGAAACGCCACATTAATCAACTTAGGCGAAGAGTAGGCGGTGTAACCACGCCACGGCGATTTCCTGAGACACCAAGTCCTCCTTCCACGGCCGTGCAGGTTCCCATTCCACCTACACAGAGTGCACCAGTTCCGCCGGTTGACTTACCCCCCCCCACTCCGGAGAAAAGTGCTGAACCAGTCATCCCAGATTCTGACAGCTGGAGTTCGCCACCCCTTGCCGGGGCCGAAGATCCAGCTCCGCCCCCAACTTCAGCTGACACAGCCCTGAGAAGGTCGGGGCGTAGCTGACGCCGGCTGGCGTATTTGGCCGATTACGCTTGCGCCGTCCGGGTGGAAAGGGGTGTTGAGTCCTCGGACCTACGACCTCCCCGAGCTGTCTCGTATGGGAAGATGTGGATTGGCCCAGCCGCTAGCAGAAGAAGCGGGAGGCTACAGGCTCTCGGATTGGCTACCGGCGTCTGACAGGCGACTATTTAAGCGCCTGTCAGAATGGGGGGGGGCGTTGTTATGTTCGGTTCAATCTAACGCTTGTTGAGATTGTTGTGTTAATAAAGAGTTGTTAGAAGCCACCGGCCTCCGTGTGCTTCCTCTAAGACACAATACTGCCTGCATATGGATACCAACTGAAGAAGAGTCAGAGGGACTAAAAAAATAAATTCCTCTGCTCGTGTTGGAGAAACCAACAAAAATCCTCTTCCTTCTATATTTATATTCAGAGGAGATTCATTCATGTACTTCTCAAATTTGTTTCCCCATATTTTATTTTCATTAGTCACAAAAATTAATTACACCTTCACCAGAAAGACTCTTGTGGATGAAATTGACATGTTTAGTTAAGCAGCTATCTTACTGATTGGTGCTGAATAATATAATTTCCACTTTAAAGAGCCTAAAAACATTTGTCATGAGGACATTCAAGGACATCAGTAAATGCACTCAACTTCTTTTGGCTCTAGAAGTAATTTTGAACAAGTTCCCGGATAATGAATCTTGCATGGTGTTTTGATATTAATGTCTACGCAGGCATCATAAAGCATGTACATACCAGAAAATGAGGGATTTTTTTTACAAAGATATATGCTTTTCAAAACATAGCAGTATACAAGTACTTTTGAGAATGCATGCATCTATTAGAGGTTACATACATCTTTTAAAAATCATGGTTCGTATATACAGATAAACAATGAAAAATAAGTGAGCAATACAATCAAAGCTTGCTATGTTTTACTATGAGGCAATGTGAAAGAGATGAAAGAGATGATGATAATGATGATGGCGACTGTTGTGGTAGGGATGATGGTGTTATTCTAATCATTCTTAAAATTATATACAGAAGGAACACTTTTACAATGTCCAGTAATTAGTTATTATTTTAGGTTTTGAAGTGAATGTGATATTGAAGCATTGATATTTTTTTAAAAAAATATTAATGTTCTTATGAGTTTCAGACATAAAAAAAAAGTTTGTCTCAAAATTTGAGAATGAATATGTCTGTTTTCTTGCCTATATCAAGATTTTTTTAGATCAGTGGAGACTGATTTAAATAAAATTGGTTGATCCAATCAGTCACCAGGACCAGAGGTTTTGTTTTCTGAGCTTTTGGACTCATGCTGGAGCCCATCCTCAGAGAACTTAAACTGTCTACCATGGACCTTTCATGTTTCTTAAGAGGTCCCTAAGGGAGCGTGCATAAGTGCACCAGCGTGCCTACTGTCCCTGTCCTACTGTCCCCATTTATATATAATCATTCTATGTGTTTATGGCTATGTTTTGCCTATTTATATCCTTTTATTTGTGTCAGTTTTTTTCATGCGTCCATGTCTATGTCTATACTGATACTTGTTTCCTTGTACTTGTTGACAAATAAATAAATAAATAATAATATTAATAATAACAACAATATTAATAGTAACAACAACAACAACAACAACTTTTCTCTGCTAGAGGGAGAAGTTCTCTGAGGATGGGCTCCAGCATGAGTCTGAAAGCTTGGAAGACTAAACCTTTGATTCCGGTGACCGACCAACATTATCTTAGGAAATGTGTATTTGCCTTCATTCATGAAAATTGGTTGAATTTGGCCATCAGATAAAGATGGCCAAATAATAAAGATAATAATATAATAATATAAAATAATATAATAAAGATATTATAAACATAATAATTATTATAAAGTCTTCAAAGTTGAAGAAGCTTTTATTGTGCAGAAGATCATTTCTGATCAGAGGTTTTATTGTAACCGTCTTGAGAAATTTGGCTATTGGACAGTTTAAAAAGTGTAATAAAGAAACAAACACATATATTTCTGTATATTTGGCACAGAAACAGAAAAAGTCATGGGATGAGAGTCAAAGAAATGATCCTGAACGAAAGGGGCAGGACAGAATGATGTGGGCAGAACAAGCACATGTGTTGATGTTGTTGAAGAGAGAGGCTTCGTTATTTTATAGTGAAGTTGCCTCATTAGGATTCTCCATTCAAAGTGCCAAACTGATTTTTGTCTGATGTGGAATTTGGGAAGAAAGCTGGGAAATGACAGGATTTGGGGTGGTTTTCTGATGTGTATGGTACTCATGCTGTAGTGGACGGAAATAAATTATGGGCCAATCCATTTACAATGAGGTAATGTCTCTTAAGTAACAGCCAGCAGTCTATCTTATTTCATTAAAGTCCGGTAAATATATAAATGCCCTAATGACCAAATATGTATTCTCTTTTTTCCTCACACATTTTTTTCCTTTTCTAATTACAGTAAAATAATTGAACAAAGCAGCATAAGCAATCTTATCTCCAGAGAATTTTTTTTAAAAAAAACACTGAAATATGGTCATTGTAGCTGAACAAAAGCTGCAGATTATTACATTATATGTGAAATGGAGCTTATAAGCAATAAAGATTTAGAAGCTAAAACATAATTTCAAATTATGACTTCTATTATCTGGTTTACATGGAATTCATTTGATCATTGTCTGTGGTATTTGACTCAAATGCATCCTGATTTCATGCAGGACTGTAAATATTACTTTTTTCAGGAAAGTTATGAATCAATGTTTCTGTCTGTGAGCCTCTCCCTTTATCAAAGTAAATGTGTTGGGTTTGGATTGAATAGCTCTTTCCTTACGCTAGACTTAAATAATATGCAAGTATTTCAAAAGTGAGACAGGTTTCTAAATAAATAATTATTCTAGCATTTATTTTACTTGCTGTCTCCAATCTGAGACTCACTCTAAATAATTAATATAAGGAACAAAAAAGAGAGGAAAAATAAAAAAAATCAAAATATTCTTGAAACGTTTCAGCAAAATAAAAACGATAGTTTTATTAACAATTTCATATACTTTAACAGATCTTGGGCAATAATGTACAACGTCAGTTTGGTGTAGAGGTTAAGGCAAACCATAGGCTATAAAGCACTAGAACGCAAGCACCTGTGAGTTCTAATCCTACCTCAGGGATGAAGGCAGCAGGGTTACCTTGAGCCAGCCACTCTCTTTCAGCCCTAGGAAAGAGGCAATGGCAAACTACTTCTGAAATCTTGCCAAGAAAAATGGAGTAACTTGTCTCCTAGCAATCACTAGGAGTTAATACATACTCAGAAGCATGAAGGGGGGGAGGCTAATAATGTAAAATATTTATTTATCTATATTAGGCGACCTTTTCTCTGTACAGTATGAAAGCCAGACATATCCCCAGTATAGATCTGATTTTGTAAGTAATTCTTCATCCCAGGAAATCCTTGTAGCTCTATGAAAGGGATTATCAACCACTAAAGGGCTGGATTTGCAAAACATTCTAGACTAAAAAGGGATTGGGTAGTTTGCCATACTATAAGAATCAAACATTTGTTTTGATACACTCTGAACCAAATAATTATTTTGTCATTTGTTATTGTTCCACTAGTGACTTAAAGCATCTTCTAGAATTGTCCAACCATTATATAGTGTGAGTAATGGCCAAGTAATGCTATGAAGAGGTTATGTCACAGGTGGAGAAATTGTCTGATTTATCTCCATGAGTATAGTGTCAATTCAATTCAATTCAGTCCAGTTTATTAAAGTCATAGGCCAAAATATAGTCTGGATTTACTGGATATAGTATAGGAATGGGTCAATATATAGACTTTAGTATTAACTGAGGGAAATAATAATATTATCACTGATCTGAGTTCACTCTGGCCCAAGTCCTGTGTCACATTTAATTGGACCAGTGATTAATAGATGATGGGAAACCAAAACAAAAATAATTAGGAGGTTAGATTTATCTCCAAACAATTAATTACACCCAGTCAAATAAAGAATAGGAACAGCAAAATCCACAAATTGTCCCATTCAAAGACATCTGGAAGGGAGAAGAGGAATCAAGAAGGGTAAATGAACTTTGTACATGCATTATGACATTATATGCACATATCAAAGGAGCTGAACTTGCTGTACAATGGCACAATACAATGCTGCTTTTTCATCTTAATGAAAGCTATTGCAAATGTCTCTAGTCCTTTGTGGTGTATTCCATCCCTGGAGAAAAAATGTTGAAAAGAAAGCATTGTGGAAGAGGGGAAAAATCTTCTCCACTACAGGATTCTGCTAAATTCTGGCAGAACAGAGCACACCTTAAATGACTGTGATGCCTTTTGCTCTCTGTGTAGTGCTAATGTAATGAAGCTTTGCTGGTGATCTCCTTCCATGGGACTTCATAAATTTTCAGGCATTTCCTGGAGAAAGTGGAAAGAGACACTCTGGTTTCAAAGCAATCATTTTTGACCCATACAGTGTCATGTTGTGCTGTTTGAAAAATAATTGTTGGGTTTAATGGATGCTTGTAGGAACAAAATTGGTGTAAATAAATGTTTTGAGTTATGTATCCTTAAAGGCTTTATTTCCCTTTTATCTCCCAAATAGATCTTGAGGTGGTTGGTTGGTAAGTAAAAGGAAAGTGAAAAGGAGGAGAAATGGAAAAATGAGGCCATCAGGAGTTAACATTATAAGACAGGAGAATTACACATTTTTTAAAAAGTCTATTTCCAATGACATTTTTGCCCTATAGGAGAAAAGGGTGGGGGATAATGAATTATCCTTATTTGTTTAACTTAAAACAAATGATAATGTGTGCTTCCTCTATTTAAACAAGCATGATTCTTAGTTTGCATTATAACTACAAGGGGGAAGATGGGACAATGGATCCAGGGAGGGAGGGGGAGGACCTTAGAAACTCAAATTGAAATCTCCTTTGTGGTGGAAGACAGAGAGGACCAAAGGAGAGCGGCTGGACAACATGAATTGGACAACGTAAGAGAGAAACAGAATGCACTCGAAATGCATGAACATCAGTATTTTGCAGTGCATTCAGACTCAAAATGGAAAAGATGCATTGGATCTGGCATGAGTGTAGCCATGATGTTAGCAAGCTGTACCTTTAAAAAGCTGGACCTTTGCTAGGTCCCGCATGTTCTTAGAAAATAAGGGTTTCTGTTAAGGAGGACAACACATGATTGAAGTGATGAAGCTGATGAACAGTGGCTTGTGGATTATTCATGAATAGCTAGTCCAAATGAACCAGAATAATTCCTAGGGCCTAGAACAGGGCTGTCAAACTCATGGTCCCTGGGCCAGATGCATCACGCACTGGCCACCCCCACATCCGGTTTAGCGAAGGGGGGGAAAGTTGTGATACATCACATGACTACACTGTGACAATGTCAGTTTGACACCCCTGGCCTAGAGGAAACCATACAAATTATATTGATGAATTAGGTGCATTCATTCCCAAAGGTTCACTTTCTTTTTCTTTTAACTCTATTCAGTGTGCTTGTAACTTTTATCCTATTGTCATTCTAAATTGTGTGTTCTTTAACTTTAGTAAATAAATAACTTTTAGCATGAATTACAGTCCTTTTGTTTTCCAACTGAAATTTTCCAATTTAACTAAAAGAGTCATCTCAGGAGATGTTTGAATATAAGGCATTATTAATGATGCAGAACATTGAATAAAACATCATATTGCATTTCTTTGCTGCGTGCTGCTCAGAAATGTAGAATGTAGCAATTTCTGATGTGATTCCTTTCACATGTATGACAAATCAGTTATTTACATGATGGGAAACTTACATTCCTTATGTAAGTAACAACAAGAAGAAAGAACAACACTACATCCCATTATATGCCTGTCATCACCTTACTCTCACCCAAACCTGAAGGAAGGGTGTTATTTGGGGGGGAATGTTGACTCATCTCAGTCAGAAAGATTATGTGATGAAATGCAGATTAACACGAAGTAAAAGACAACATACAAACTCATCTTTCCTTGAGGATTTTTTTAAATGAAAAAAAATTAAAACTGCATGATGTTTTCCTTCTTTTGAGTGCAAGAGGCCCTCCAGGTAATTCAGATCAATATTTATTCATGGTTTTTGTTCTATTCAGAACATCTGGTTGAGTTATGAGGTGGCAATGGGAGAAACAGCATGGCCCCTCTTCTATTTCAGCCTCTTAAAAACAACCAATTGGAAGCATTAAAATAATAAATAAAAAGACTGGACATTTTTTAGTTGGGTACTCTCCTCCTGGGTGCCTTCCAAATGTGCTGAATTGAATTTTCTTCACCCTGAACAATTGTTGAGGACTATGAGAGTTGTAGTTTAATGCCTTTAGAAGACATTAGGTGAAGGAAGAAATTTCCTGTTTATTTTTTCTGTTCCTTCCCTGATCCTTCTGTATTACAAAGCACTTGAAGTGCAATTTGCTGTAGTACTGATGATAATGATGGTGATGATTTAGAGTTTCTCCATTCCTCTCCTCTCAATAGGTGGATTAAAATGCCAAATTCAGTGGAAGCACCTGGCTGCCCATGTGGCCAACTACCGGTATAATTCTGTGGAGAAATACAATGTAATTAGCCAGGACATCTCTAGGTGAAGATTGCAGGAAGACTATGAGTGTCAGATATACAAGTTAAAATTTAAAACCTTGGACCATAAGAACATACCATTAGTATGAGAAATAACTTTAGTGTGTTTCAATTATGAGTATATGTTAATGAGGAGCTATGTAAAGAAGTAATAGATACTATTTCTCCATTCAAGTGGAGAAAATTCCCCAGAGTTTCAGAGAAGAAATGATCCATGTCATGGGTTTAGAACTGCTATCAAGAGAACAGGAAAAGACAATGGATGAAAGCTTTGGTTAAAAAAGGAGCTATGATGACTTAAATGCTGACTTTTAACATGATGCAAGAAATGACAAGGAAAGAAAACTCAGTCAAGATAGAGTAACAAGAAAAGGAAACATGAGAGTTGATTTTAAGATGGAAAAATCACAGGAAAAAGTGTAGCTAAAATAGGACTTGTCAAAAGTAATTATTCAAGAGATCTAAGACAGAGAAATCAATTTTTAAAAATGCACTAAACCCCATTACAAACAGAATTTGAAAATTACAGAATATTTGTTAAAATAAAATATACAGTGATCCAGAACTGGCTCTTCTAGGAGATAATAAAACCAGATGAAAATGAAATACCTGCTATTCTACTTGAAATTGCAGAAGTAGAAATACTATATCAACAAATATGTGAGAAAGCAAAGTGGTCCAGAGATTGGACCAGATTAGAGTATACACCTATAACAAGGAAAAAAGACAGAAGAGAATGTTGAAATTAGTAGGACTCTATAGTTTGGTCTATGACTGCCATCTGTCAATCAACTAAACTAAATAAGTCTGCGTAGTGCTTCAGATTTCAAGAAAGAAATGTGATTCAGAGCATTTGTGGGTAGGTGTGTAGCACCTGTCTAAAATGCATTAGGGTGACTTTTCACAGGATTCTGTGGCAAATGTAGAGGGCAGGTATGGAAGACCAGGAAAAGACATAGTTGCATTCTCACAAATCTCTGAGGTCAACCAGTCAGTCATACCCACTGCTGATGGTGGTTAATGGTAGCTTCTGGCAGATACCTCTGAACTTTCAGGACAGTTTGTTCACTTAACTAAAATATTAGAAAGTGTGTTGACTAATAAGTCTACATTTTTATAGCCTTTTTTCTTGATGGGCGTGTTTTCCAGATGTTGCTGTCTAGTCTTCTGGGATGATTTCCAAGAGATGTGGAAAATTTGCTGTCATAAGCTGTCACAGTTGGTTTTGTCTAATGTGTTGCCTAATTAGTTCATCCCAATGAATTTTACCAATATATATAAGGAACTGGAGAGTCACTGCTGACAGAATTGGCCATTAAATGGTAAGTAGAATAATCCCAATTTCTGTAGCTAGACCTTGGTTTAAAGGATTTGCTATATTTTCAGTTGACCCTCAAAAATAGAATTAATTTTAATAGTTTTTGGACTTGAACATTTTTAAATGGAGTGCACATGTATTTTTGGTTAGGATATTTCTAAAAATTAATTTAAGAAATCTCTTTTTTATTCAATTTTAATTATTTTTTCAAGGAGAAAGGGAGCAGAATTTATGAGTTTGATATATTATCCATTTTATCTATTATCTATTTCACAGAGTGAAAGATAAATGTGTCCATAAAATACTTGTTGCCTAGTACTTCTTTTGAGCAAAATTTTAATATTTGTCATCTTGACTATCATGTTAAATGTGTTGTTCATGCTTAGTTAATATGAAAAAAAATCTAATATATAATTTAATTGGTAATGTCAAATTAATGGTATATTAAATTTATACTGACATGATGAATAGTATGTATGTGTGTATAAATGTGTGTGTGTTTGTATGTGTGTGTATGTTGATATAGATATATATACACAGAGATATATATTGGTATGTGTACACACACACACCCCATTATAGTTTAAAGAAAGTGTCCTTTAACACTTAATGAAATATTCATGTCTTTGTGCATAAAAGTAAAGTTCTTTGAAGTACTTTTCTTATTATAAATACATTATTTGTATAATAAATAATATTTTATTGTTTAAAGGAAAGAAGTGCACATTAAAAGACACCATGGCATGGAATATGTACCAGATCACCCTACTTTTATTGTCACTGTCCTTAATGCAGCAAGTTTCTTCACAAGGTACTGTAAAATGTCAAGCAAATGCAGCATTTTAGAATGGCTTGAGAATGGCAGCTCAGACTATAGCCTGCTTAAGTGGAATTGTATACAGTAGTTTAAGAGGGAAAAAAGGAAAATGAATGTAGAGGGGAAAAGCGCGCGCACACACAGAGGAAATCTTACAACTAGTACTTGTATTTATGTTACCCACAGAAATGTCACCCAAAGGATTTTTTTTCCTCAGTAGTTAATTAATTCTCCTCAGTAATTTCTTTCGCTTAAAATGATAGGAAGGACTCACCATATAGATTTTAAGGTTTGGTAATCTGCCGATATGGATTACTCATTGCTTCATTTTTGCTCATCCAGTTGGCATTCTCATTTGAGAGATTTTCTTTTAAAACTTTGCCCTAAATTATGTACGTTGTGCATATTTCTCACATTTCTTTGCATTTTTGCCTGATGTGCTCAATTTTTGCACTAATGTTATGCATTTTTATGCATACAAATGTTTGCCTAATTTACTTTTAAAAATAGGTATACTTTAATAACTGCATTATATTACACAATTTAAAGAGGAGAAATTTTTGAAGGTTTTCTACGTTTTGGCTCACTTATTGTTTTAAAACTGTAAAATAAGGTAAGTTTGTTTTCAAATGAAAGCTTAACACATTTCTCACACTGGTTTTTGTTCAAAATCTTTGAACAAAACTTTGTCCTGAACAAAGTTTTCTATTATATGGTCTATTATCTTAAACATATTAATGGCATACTGAAGAGAAGTACTAGAAATGAGGTTGGAATGAGATGAGTTTCCTTAATTCTATGTAATGGACTTTAGAGAACTTCAAAGAGGATTAAATTGTCATACATACATACAGAGACAAAGCTCAATTCTAGTTAGAGTTGCAATGTAACAGTGTTACAATAGAGTTACAATAACAGTGCTGGAAAGGTCCAAAAGACAGCTAGAGTGCTGTTGGAGGAAAACTGAGAACAAGTTCAACTAGACATGGCCTACCTCATGGCAATAACAGTGGCAAAGCGTCATTATTTCTCCAATCTTATTGCATCTGCAGTATGTCACCCAATGGCCCTGTTCAAGGTCATCCAGTCCTCCGTAGGAAAAGGGCTTGGATGATCACTTACAGGGCTGTGCAGAGTAATTTGTCCTGATGGAGAAAATTGCTCAGATCCAATTTCAGTTTGAGGCCAAGCATGGAGCAGGTCCAGTAGAGATGCCCAGGGAATGGACTTGTCTGATTATCTGAGAGAGGTTTGAACTTGTTGGACCTGAGGAAGTGGACAGGCAAGTGGAGGTATCAACACAACTATTTGCTTATTAGATCCTTGTCCCACCTGGTTGGTGAAAGCCTCCAGGATGATGACCTGCAGGTGGGCCCAGGCAATGAGTAATGCATTGCTGCAGGAAAGGATGTTCCTGGCATCATTTAAGGAGGCCTTTGCTCACACCTTCCTCAAGAAATCATTGTTGAGCCCAACCTGTCTGGACAATTTTCATCCAGTTTCCCACTTCCCCTTTTTTAGGGAAGGTTGTGGGAAAAGTGGTTTGTTGCAGCTCTTGGGTGACACATATTATCTGGACTCCTTTCATTCAAGTTTCATGGGTTATGAGAGAGAAATGGTACTGGTCATACTTGTAGGTGATCTCTTGCAAGACAGGGATGGGGGTATCCATCCTTGGTCTCCTTGACCTCTCAGTGGCTTTCAATACCATCAACCATCGTTTGGGCCAGCTGCAAAGTTTAGGGCTGGGTGGTGAATTATAGTGCCTATTTGGCTTCTTTCTCCAAGGCTGGTCCCAATCAGTGTTGATAGAAGTCAGAGGTCCAGCCAGAGGTGGGCGGCACATGAATTAACAACCAGTTTGCCCAGCACTGAAAATGTGCATGCATGCCTTCCATGCATGTGCATGGCCTTCCATGTTTGCGCTTTGCTTGTGTGCATGGCTTACACACATGCACATGGCTTAAAAATGTGGCTACATAGGATGGCATAGCGCAGGGGCGGGTGGGTGGGGCAGGGGTGGGTGGGTGGGGCAGGGGCGGGCCCACCCCACCCGCAGGTCGCAACTACCAGTTCGTTCAAACCAATCCGAACCGGCAGCAGCCCACCACTGGGTCCAGCCCATAACCACTTGGGGCTCAGTACTCTGTCCAATCATTTTCAATATCTGCATAAAACTGCTGGCTGAGATCATCTGACACCATGGGACAAGGTACTATATCGTAAATATGCTGATGATATGCAGCTTACTACTCTGGCTCCAATGATCTGTATAATGCTGCGGCTGCCTGTTCTTGCTCTTCCTTGTGGGTATATCTGGGCTACTTTTGTGCAATTATAAGACCAATCTACTACTTTTCCTATGAGAGGCGTAAAGTGGATGTAAAAACAGCAGACTAATACACTTTTTTTTTGGACAAGGTTTATTGCTCCCCCCCAATACATACCCACATATTTTTTGAAATAGAGTATTGACCATATTATATCATATCATATCATATTCATCATATCCAAATATATTTTACTTAGTTACAGTTTCTGCCAAAGTGTTCTTTTTCCATATTTGTTAATCAAATCTTAATTTTTCTATTCTTATTTTTCTAAATAGTATCTTCTTTCACCCTCAAATTCTAATTTTTCTATTCTTAATCATATACATTCTCCTTAATTTTATTTTTTATTAATTCAATCTTTATCTTAATATATTTAAACGTGTTCGGGGATGCCTTTCTTCCATTTCATCTTTTTTATTTTACAGCAATCTTTCTTTTCTTTCTCTTTCTCTTCATCTCCCTCCCTTCTTTTGTCTTTCCTACCATCTTCTTCCCTCCTCTCCTATTCCTTCTCTACTTCCTCTTTCTTTCTCCCCGTCCTCCTTTCCTCCCCCCTATCTAACCTTCCCTCCTACTCTTATTCCCCTTTCCTTTCTCCCTCTCCTCTTCCCTTTCTTCTGTTCCTCTCTCTCCTTCTCCCTTCCTTCAATCTCCCTACTCCTTCTTCTATCACTCTCTATTGCTGTATTCATTTTCAATTCAGTGCTTTTTTTCCTATGGTCCAGGCATCCCCGTTTTTCTCCCCCTTTATTGCATATGTTCCTCAAAATTCCCATCATATTTTGAAATTATTAACATTATGTTTCAACTTGTTTCATTTTTACCTTAAAATCTTTCAACTTAATTAACTTTCCACCTCTTATGTCCATTTCAATAGTTATGTTTCTCTTTTCCTAATATTTCAATTACTTCCTGATATTTTAACATATAGACCATTTCTACATCTGCTGGTCTACTTACAACATTTTCTTACATCATTTATTTAACATTTTAATTTCATTTCTTACTTCAATTTCCTTTGTTTTTTCAATCTTTAGCACACATTTCTTTACTCTCATTTCAATTTTATGTCTTAATTTCAATTAAGTATTCCCTTTTACAGTAATCTATATATTTATTCCAGTTTTTTTTCTTACATACAACTTCTACTACTAATGCCATTCCCTTAAATCAACATATCACTGCTTTAATTCTTTTCTACTACATTTTTTCTTTCCCCTTTTAACCATTTTCTTTTACACTCTCCTGAATTCCACTTCTTAATATTTTCTCTCCTTTCTCCCATTCACTTATTTATTTATTTCTCTTCTTTTTGTATTTATTATATCCTCCTTCCTGCATCTTTTCTCTAATTATTAACTTTATTACCCTTTTAGGTCTCCCCCTTTCTCTTTTCCCATTTCCTTCTCTTTTCTTCTTTTTTGAGAGATATTACCCTCTTTCTATTTTCATTTTATCACTGTTAATCTCAGTGTGATCATCTATATTTTTTCTTTCAATTATTTTCTTTCCCACATTATATTCTTGCTTCTCATTTATCTTTTCTCTTTCTTTCTTTTTGTATTTTATCCAAACTTCCGCTTCTTTGTTTCCCTTAAATGCTTCTCGCACCTTTTGCAACCTCTCCCTCAACTCCAGTGGTGGGTTTCAAATTTTTTTACTACCGATTCTGTGAGCATGGCTTGGTGGGCATGGCATGGCTTGGTGGGCATGGCTTGGTGAGCATGGCAGAGGAAGGATACTGTAAAATCTCCATTCCCACCCCACTACAGGGAAGGATACTGTAAAATCCCCATTCCCACCCCACTCCAAGGGAAGGTTACTGCAAAATCCCCATTTCCTCCCAATCAGCTGGGACTTGGGAGGCAGAGAATAGATGGGGGTGTGGCCAGTCAGAATTTTTACTACCGGTTCTCCGAACTACTCAAAATTTCCACTATCGGTTCTCCAGAACTGGTCAGAACCTGCTGCAATCCATCTCTACTCAACTCCTCATACTCATGTTCCCAATTTTCCATATTTTCAGTTTAAGAAGAAATAACTTCTAAATTTATTTTTATTTTCACTTATATATAGTTCGAATTCAAGTCCATTTAATGTCTTTTTTGTTTTCTTTCTTCTTTCCAAATAGTATCCAATTCAAATAGTCCTTTTAATTCTCCCCAGTTCAAGGTTTTATTCTTTCTTTCTTTCTTTCTTTATTATTTTTTTAAATTTATATACCACCCTTCTCCCGAAGGACTCAGGGTGGTGAACAGCCAAAGGTAAAAAACATAGAATACAAAAATTTAAGAACAATTTAAAAACATATTAAACAATGTTGGCCCAACAATTAAAATACCCTGTTTAAAATTTGAATTAAAATTGGGCAGTTGGAGAAGTTAGGCCAGTCCAGCTTGTTGAAATAAAAAAGTCTTGAGGGCCCAGCAGAAAGTACGTAAATCCAGAATCCTTCCTATCTCGGGGGGATAGAACTTCTTTCAAGTTCTTTTTGTAATCTTACTGCAGCTGTGTAAACAAATACTCCCCATACGGTTTCTCACGATGATTTAAGTGCAATATTTCTTTTCCACCAGCAAATGACTCTCTCCAATCCACAAATCCCCAGGCAAAAAAAATCCACAAAAGTAATGCTTTCTGTTTTTCAATTAGTTCCTTTTGTTGTTAAATAAATGCTTTCTCTCAATTTCCTTTTCTTTATATTTATTCTTAATTTCTTCCAAGTCCAATTTAAATCCAGGTGGATAGTTCTCCTTTTAGGGCTTTGGTTTTTAAAGTTCCTCTTTTTTTTTCTCCTTTGCTTTAAATCCCCAAGTGCCAATTAGCCACTTATTTCAGGTTGGGACCTCTTTTAAACTTTAAAAAAAAATTCTTCTTACCTATGAGTTGTCTAACCACTCATTCAGTAACAATACTCTGTTTCATCATTGCTCCTCGTTCTTTCTCCCTCCTCTTGTGTGTGACCACCTGGCTTTTGACAGTTCCTAACAACTGTCTTCCCTTGCTGCTGGGTCGGAGGCTGATGCACACTCTTCAGGGAATTTGCAACTTCCCTGTTCAATGGAAGCCTGTGCTTCCATTCTTCACTGTCCCTACAGGACCGCTATGATCCCTGGGGATCCCCTAAAGCAGCTGAGATATCAGCATTTTCAGGAGTCCTGGAATTTGCTGTACCGCCACTGGCACTGGCCACACCCCTCTTCAGACCAATACACATTATAATATCACAGTAAAACTTCAACATATCTCTAGGGTTAGATTATTTGGTAATAGAAGTAAATATATTTCATTAAGTAAAGTATCGCTGAGCAAATTCTGAATGTGGTTAATTCTGCAACAGCTGATGGCTGAAGGCTATTCTGGTTTTCAGTTATGGAAATAGATGCCCCTGTACATTTTGAGGCCATCAGGCTACGACAAGACTATTTTGTAGGATAGCAATCTATAGAAAACTGTTCTTATGCTGTTTCACTTCTGTGATTGTTTACATAGGGAAAATTATTGGTATGAACTAAAAAAAAACCCCAACCCCTTACTACTTGGAAAAACATTTCTGTTTGTAGCATAAGTGAATTTAAGACATATTGCTTGTGTTCTGATAGAAATTAAGATTTGTATTTCTAGAGGAAATGATCCTTCTGTCTCCTGATGCTTTACCGTTCATTCTCTCCTTACCTACCAATCTGGTGTGACAATTCTGTATGCTTTTAGGTGTATCAAGCTGTGCAGGGAGATGTATGGAAGGGTATTCTAGGACTCCTGGCTGCCAATGTGACAGTAGCTGCCAACTCTATCAAGAATGCTGTCCTGATTATGAACAGGTGTGCCTGACAGGTAGGTTTGCATTCAACCTGTTTAACATTCTGTTCGACTAAAATAATGACTTATTTGTGGGATCATCAGGAACACAGTCTATTTCTCAAACTAGAAAAATAGTGACAGTTTTCCTCAGAGTGATAGAACATAACTAACTGTTATATAAATAGCTGTGTCTGGGGAGTAATTGGTTGAAATTGTTAATTGGATGTTTATCATATTTATTTTATACCATGTTTCATTCAGCCCATCCCTTGCCACATTTTAAGAATGAGAATGTTTGCAATCTCTGAACTGGTTCTTCTAGCACAAAAGAAATAATTCCTCTGGGAATAATGACTATTTCATATCCTGTGAATAACTCCTATATCAAATGTATAAGAATCATATATAGAAACATAAACCTATCTATACTGAAATGCATACGCTTCTGTACAGGAATCTTCACGGAAGCAAAACAGATAATCCTGTTGTTTTGCAAAGTGATCTCGATTATGTGTCTGAATGGTCATCTATTTGGCAACTTCAAATTTTGATAAATAAATGCTCTGTCTTACATATTGGTAAACGTAATCAGAATGTCAAGTATGAGCTAGGTGGCATTAATCTAGCTGATGACCCTCACTTTGTTAAGGACTTAGGTGTACTTATCTCAGACGATTTATGCTCTAAAGCTCACTGTAATAGCGTTGCTAAAAAAGCATTAAGAGTTGTAAACTTAATTTTGTGAAGCTTTTTTTCTGGAAACATTGTATTGCTAATTAGAGCTCATGAAACTTATGCTAGACCAATTTTAGAGTATTTTTCAACATATATCTGACATTAGAACCATCGAGCGGGTTCAGAAGTACTTCACGAGAAAAGTCTTGCACTCTTCTTTACACAATAGTAGAATTCCTTCTGCTACTAGGCTCGAAATTCTCGGTTTGGAATCAGACCTAGGTATTGCATACAAAATTATATATAGTAATGTTTTACCTTTAAATGACTTTTATCTGTTTTAATCACAATAATACTCACACAAACAACTGCTTTAAATTCAATGTAAATCGTTCTAAACTTGACTATAAAAATATTATTTCTGTAATAGACTTGTCAAAAGTCTGGAATGCCCTACCTGACTCAGTTGTCTCAGCTACAAATTTTCACAGTTTCAGTCACAAATTGACTTCTGTGGACCTTACTTCATACTTAAGTGGTCAGTAGATGGGGCGTGCATAAGAGCATTAATGGGTTTGCAGGGACTAGTGTGTGGATTCACAACCGTGTTTCCACTGTTAAAAATAAGCTATCCATCTATACAAATGTTCATTTTCAACATTGGAACTTGATAGCAGTAATGTAATGAAGACATAATTGCAATTCTGAAGATGAGAATGCTACTCTTCCTTCATTATCCCATGTAGAACTCTCCTGTAAAGGACACTGTACTGACCGATATGTCCGGGGCAGACCCTGTGACTGTGATCCAGATTGTCACAAATATGGCAAGTGCTGTCCAGACTTTAAAGAGGCTTGTCCAGGTAAGTCTTAAAATCTTATGATTCTTTTCCAAAACCTAGCTTGTAATAGACACTGAAGTTTACTTTTGGACTTACTCCTAATGCTACAATTCAGATTAGCCCTTGCACATGGAAATGTTGCATGAGCAGGGAAAAAGGCCATTAACTTGACACATCGGTTTTCTATATTGAGAAGGAAATTTGGAGGGACATTCAACCTTATGAATGTTCACAAGGCTGAACATGAGTTTTCTCACCTCCTACAGACCGGGAGAGAGTCAGTTTGGTATAGTGCTTAAGGCATCAGGTTAGAAACTGGGAGACTGTGAGTTCTAATCCCACTTTGGGCCATTAACTTTCTCTCAGCCCTAGGAAGGAAGTAATGCAAACCATTTCATAAAACCTCACCAAGAAAAGTGCAGAGAGTTGTCCAGGAAGTTTCTGAGAATCAGATACAATTGAATGAAAGAAAAAATAGACCAGTCATATGTTTATACCCTCAATAAAAATAGCATGCCTTTAAATTGCTTGTTCCAGATTTTGTTACAAGAACATCTAGCAAAGGAATAAGATGAATTATTGAAGCTATAGGTCTGTCTCTTGAATCATGGAGGTTTTAACCACAGATACACTGTAGGTTCTTCTTTTGCAAATATTACTGCTTCAAGACATCACTGGTCCTTCACTCTAACAGGATTCAAGATTTAAACTCCACAGCGGTATAGTAGTTTCCTAATAACATGCTTGTTTCTTAGAGGCGGTGACCTTGTGGATTAGGCTGTATGGAATTTCTCATTTCATGGAGTATGACAAGCCAGCTGATTTATTCTTTCCTTGAGTGAATTCCAGGAGCCTGATTGCCACCTACAGTATATCTATTACATGTTTGCTTTTCTAATATTAACTACATAAGTCCAAAATCTTGGGTTTTTTTCCTATACGTCATTTTTTTTCTATATGTCATTTGTTGGACTGCAAAATATTATAGTAGGCTTTTATTATACAGTATTATTTTAAGTTATATTGTAAGTAGGTCATTGATCACAGCAAACTTATCTTATTTTGTGTATACAGCAATTAAATTTATTTTTCTATTTCTGTTTCTATTCTTAGACAAAAATATTCCTGCTACTAAGCTTTAGTTTAAAAATTATTGAGATGGTTGAGGGAGAGCAGAATTTGGTAAATCAGAGCTGAAATATGAACTTTTTTTTAAAAAAAAGGGCTTTCTTTTAACAAGTCTTTTGTCTAAAACAGTAAATAGCTAATAATTACAAACTTAAATCAGCTAACTAACTAAATCAGCTAACTAAATAAACAATTTCAACTAAGATCTACTGCTTATGCTTGACTGTTCAGGAGCAGTGACTGTCACCATGACCAGAGCTCCCTCGACAACAATACCCAAAATAACCACCACAACCAAGCCACCAGCCACAACCTCCAAACCAAAATCAACAACCAAACGTTCACCTAAACTTAACCCCAAACTAGTGTCTTTAAAGAAGAAGAAGCACAAGACGGTGTCTCATGAAACTGTGGAAGGTAAATCTTACCTGAATTTTTGTGGAAGCAATAAATGTTTTTTAGTGGTCAATGTATGCACACACATACATACGCACACTCCAGTATAATTTCCCTGTCTATACCTCTATACCGGGAAAAAGACAAAAGTTGGAATTGATAAACACTTTTTAAAATGCAGTCATAAAGATGCATCCTTTCACTGGTTTCCACAGAATCTAATTTGTAATCTTGATTCCCATGGTTGGCCTGTTAGCCAAATACTTCGCCATCTTGTATATGTCTTTGGAATTTAAGTATGCGATAGTTAGATGAATCTACCTACTCAACCTGCAGTTTAAAACAAGGAAGGTCCCCTTTTTTTGGTCACGGACTGCATTTGACCTTAGCAGAAAGTATTCCCTTGTTCTCTCACTGCCCAAGATCGTTGCAGAAGGCCTAATTCTCCAGAATAGAGAACTGAGAGTACAATGAGCCTCAAAAAGAGAGTGGTAAGAAGTTTAGGGAACAAAAGCAGTATATGAAGTGGTGATTGATAGGATGAAAACAAGAATATTTTGCGACAGAAAAATATGAAGCATAGTGAATGATCCTAATGTAAACCAATTATAACCATGTTTGCTTTGTTTTTCCTTATTCTATGCATTTAATTTCTTTATTATTTCTTATCCATTTCTACGTTTTGCATAATGTTGTTTAATCTAAAAGTGAATAGTGTGACAAATATGCACACATATATGTGTGTGTGTGTGTATGGATGTGTATGTATGGATGTATACACACAGAGAAAACACTGTATTTCATTACAGTTGTTTTAGAAGTTGGTTTTAAGATGGAAGAGAGGAAAGAGAAAAGCTGATGAAAATTTTAATTGTGCATACTTATATACCTATATTTTTATGGCTTTTTTTTTCATTCTGAGCCCTGTAGACAAACCTTGAGATTTTTGTTTGTAAGTATTGTTTGGCTAGGACAATAGTCCAGCAGATATCTAAAAATGTTGACTTGGAATATCAACATTCAAAATCTGAACTAATATACAATTATGCTACTAGGCTCAAAATTCTTGGGTTGGATAACTTAGAACTGCATCACTTGTGATAAGATCTAGGTATTGCATACAAAATAATATGTAGTAATGTTTTACCTGTAAATGACTTTTTCTGTTTTAATCACAATAATATGCGCATGAACAATTGCTTTAAACTCAATGTAAATCATTCTAATCTACATTCTTGACTGTAAAAAATATTATTTCTGTAATACAGTTGTCAAAGTCTGGAATGCCCTACTTGATTCAGTTGTCTCAGCTACAAATTTTCACAGTTTCAGTCACAAATTGACTTCTGTGGACCTTACTTCATACTTAAGTGGTCATAGATGGGGCGTGCATAACAGCATTAATGTGTCTATCGTCCCTGTCATTGTTTTTTTATCCTCTTATTCTTGTTCTCGTTTTTGTTTGACAAATTCCAATAAATAAATTTATATATTTATGAAGAGTCAACTTCAGGACAAGTTTTAGGATTTTTTAGTTTCTATTCTGGAAAGATACCTTCCTGCTTTCAATATTGTCCATATGTTACATATCTAATGGAGCTTAATATTTCTGATGCTAATAGAAGCTTATCAGCAGTTATGCTATTTCTACACAAAACCTTTGAAGAAATTTATGGAATGAGGAGGAGAGGTAAAGAAAGCCTGGGTGCACTTCAGCATGGGCCAAATCATGCTTTACAGCTAATCAGGATAAACTAATCTGAAGCCAATTTAGGGATGAGCTACAGGTAGTTGTTCACGTATAAATGGAATCTATCAATCATGGTTGTTTGCCATGATGCCCTTATGTTATACACTATTAGTGTGGTTTTGCCAAAAACTCAAAGTACTAGTTTTCGGCAAAACCATCGTAAAATGTAGTCATGTGACTGTGGGATACCGCAAATGGCTGCACACGTGCCATGTTGCCATATTTGGCCACTTGACTGTGAAGGGGCCACAACCATTGGAACTTTATAGATCATAAGTCTCCTTTTTCTGGTCTGTTGTAACTTCAAACGATTGCAAAGTGACTGGTCATAAATTGAGGACTACCTGTAATCTGAACCATTGAATACAAACTTTAACACAGGTTGAAGAATCTCTGCACGAACTTTTTATTTTTTAGTTTTTTCTTCTTAAAAATACAGCTGTGGGATCAAATTTGGAAGCTTTGGTAGGCCATGTCCAAAACTTAGGAGGGAGGGTCATGTGCAACCTAAATCCCCAAATTGTGTGTGCCATTTTCCCAGGGACTCCATCTGTGAACAAGAACTATAATCTCTAGAATGTTTATCTTTCTGATGATTGTAGAGCATTCTGAACATCATTCTACTTCTTCAAAATCCTCATCGATTCGGAGAGCAACAGCTTTATTAGGAGAAACTGGGGATACAAGAAAGAATAATAATAAGGCACTAGAAGAAGAAAAAAAGAGAGGTATGCCTTCTGATCTTTTTTAAGCATCCAGGAATAAGGATTGCATGGAAGCAGACATATGAGTAATGTATGTTTTTCTATCTTGAAAAAGTATTTTAAAATTTAAAAATAATGGTTCTTAATCTTTAAGGGTGTATTCAGGTTAAAGTCAAAAAATCAATGGCCATGATGATGTGAGGATGTGTCTTACATGTGTTGCATATGCAATGCACATTAAAAAACAGATAGAGCTTTGATTCCACTGTTTCAGCCGCCTTCTTGACTTATTTTTAACCACACCTTTGGACCTTTCTGCTAATCTTCCAGTAGAGAGTAAGTATAAAGAAACCTTGAGGATTTTATTGGGAATACTGAGTACATGTCAACAAACCCCAAAACATGTTAGTACAATCTGGAAAGCTACAAGCCAGAAAACAAAGCATTTACTTCTCTTTCGTGTTTTCATTTAAAGCAATTTCTATCACATTGTAAAAAAAAAACAAAACCTAGAAGAAGTAAAGTTGATATTAGGATGTCACAGAATCTCAAATTTGCCTAGTCTGTTACTGGTGTGTTGTTTTATGATATTTGAAGCCCTGGAAAGAGTTAACTTCAGAGGCCAATGGCTGAGGCAAAAAGAAATGAAAGGTTCCCCCCTCCCCTTGATTTACAGTAATTGCAAAACCGTGTGGTAAAAAGAATCAACCCATTCAAATATTTTGATAATATTCTGCAGTATTTTGAGTTTAGGTTTTTTTAATTGGATCATACAATGAGAGGAATTGTGTCAATGAGTAACAAATCATTCCATAACCTCTTTTTTCCCTTCTGAAATACAGAATTATTTTTGCTAAATATCACTAATTGGTATGCAACTAGCATTATTTCAATAGAAATCTGCAAAATGTGTTGCTCATGCTTTTAGACCTGGTGATTCCTTTCATCATTTTAAATCTATGGGATCTGAAGCACTGTGTTGAAAAGTTGGCAGGGGAAATATTTTTTCAGGGAATGAAAAATAGAACGTTTAATTTTCTTCTCCTCCCCCCCCCTTTTTTTTTTTGCTTAAGCTCGTGAAGCAGCAAAATCAAGAAGAAAATCTTCATCCAAAGCAGCGAAAGTAATTTCAGAGGATGATGGTAGTGGGGAAGGCAATGCATTAACAACAAAGGCTACCACAACTACAACAAAGATGCCATCCACCACAGGCACAACAAAGATGACATCCACCACAGGCACAACAAAGTTGCCATCCACCACAAGCACAAGCACAACCACAACACAGCTTCCAACCACAACCACAACTACAAGGCAATCATCTGCTACAACAATGGAAAAAATGGCTTCCACAGCAACCACAACCACAACAAAGCTGACATCCACTACTGCTACTATGAAGATATTACCCACCACAATAATGACAACAAAGATGCCATCCACCAGCACCAGCACCACACTTCCATCTACTACCACCCCCACAAAGCTGCCATCCACCACAAGTACCACCACAAAGCTTCCACCAACCACAGCAACAGCAAAACTGCCACCCACAACTACCACCATCACTACCACAACTGAACCATCCACAACGAGTAGCACAAAACCATCCTCTACCACAACTACTGTGAAGCTGCCATCTACTTCTACAAAGCAGACTACTACAGAGCTTACAACCCAAGGAAATAAAGGTATTACAACAACTCTTGGTGATCATGTTAGCTATTTCCCAAATCCCCATTCTGAGCATGTTATTTCATTCTTCAAAATTGCTACCACAAAACTATTAGGTTTGCAATCTACTGCTGCTTCTACAACCAGTAGGATGTCATTACCTACTAAAACTATGGTAACCATGAAGAAACATGAAAACGCTATTTCTTCAAACCCCACGTCTTCCTCACTTAAAGCAATAATAAAAATGTCTAACAGAGATACTACTACTGTAGGAATGTCAAGAGATGATAAGAATGAACCAAATTTATATGACAAAATTACAGCAACAGTGAAAGCAATGGATGAAACTAATACAAAAGATATGACTACTGCAAGAAAAGAGACTGTAACAACAGATATTAAACATACAAGCAGTAGAGCAGACACAACCCCAACAACTTCTGATAAACAAAGAACAACAAGGAAACCAAAAAATATAGATTACACAACTGGTCCAGATCAAATTGATAAAAACGATAATATAGATAGAATTTCTGCAGTGGCAGAAGAAATAGTTACTATTTCTATTCTGAATGACAGAACCAATCCTGATCCTGATGAAGTTCAAAAAAGTGACAATCCAGCAAGAACTTCAGCAATGACAGAAACAGCAATTACACAGACTGGCCAAAGTGAGACCAGTCACAAGAGTGACAATCCAGAAACAAGCACATCTGTCACTGAAGCAACAATGTCAACAACAAATTCAGAATACACAAATCCTGATGTAACTGATAAAAGTGACAATCCAGAGACAACATCTACCATGACAGAAACAGTCACTACACAGACTGGCCCAGGTGAGACCAGTCACAAGACTGACAATCCAGAAACAAGCACATCTGTCACTGAAGCAACAATGTCAACAACAAATTCAGAA
>WNWU01000050.1:1943014-2021168 GCA_012654045.1 Ptyas mucosa
AGAATACACAAGTCCTGATGTAACTGATAAAAGTGACAATCCAGAGACAACGTCTGCCGCAACAGAAACAGTCACTACACAGACTGGCCAAGGTGGAACCAGTCACAAGACTGACACTCCAGAAACAAGTGCTTCTGTCACAGACACAGCAAGGACAACAAATTCAGAATACACAACTGGTCTTGATGCTGTTGATAAAAGTGACAGTACTACAGTTGCAGTAACTTCAATTAAAATGTCTGGTGAAGAAACAAGCACTTTGGTCACAGATATAACCATGAGTCAAACAAATTCAGATCACACAACTGGTCCTGATGCCATTGATAAAAGTGACAGTACAGACAGAACTTCCGCTGCAACAGAAATAGGAACTACACAGACTGATCTAGATGAGACCAGCCATAAAAGTGACAATCCAGAAACAAGCAGCCTTGTCACAGGGGCAACAAGGACATCAACAAATTCAGATGACACAACCAGCATTGATGGAATTGATAAAAGTGATGATCCAAACACAAGTAGAGCAGTGACACAAACAGCAATCACAGAGTCTGGTCAAGATGAGTCCAGTCATAAAAGGGACAATCCAGAAAGACTTTTTGCCATGACGGAATCAATAATCGCATCCATTATTCCAAATATCAGAACAAATTCTCCTGCCATTAAGACCACAAGGACACCAAGAAATTCAGATTACACAACTGGTCCTGATGAAATTTATAAAAGTGACATTACTGACAAAACCTCTGCAGTTACAAAAGCAACATTTACACCTTCTAATCTGAAATACAAAACTAATCCTGATGGAATATATATAAATCAAAATCTAGAAACAAGAACTCCATTAGCAGAGACAAGTACGTCAGTGAATTCAGAAGACTCAACCAATCCTGATGGAATTGGTAAAAGTGACATTCCAGAAGCAGCCTCTCCAGTCACAGAGACAACAATGACATCAACAAATTCAGATGCCCTAATCAACCCTGATAGAATTGATAAAAATGTTGATCCAGACTGGACTATTGCAGTGATGGGAACAACAATCTTACCATCTAATTTGGATGACTCAACCAAACCTGATAGTGTTGACAAAAGTGACAATCCAGATGATACAATTAATCCAGGTGATATGATAGGACATGACAAGCTGGATAAGGTGACTGATGTTACAAGTACAACAATTACAGTGACTAATCCCAATGTAAGAAACAATGACAAGTTTAATACAGTTACAAAGACAACAATTGCAAAGACTAATCCAATGGGTACAAGCAGTCCTGATAACAGAAACATCTTCCTAACTGGAACTACTGCAGTCATAAAAGCAATGTCAATGGACCAAAGAAATGACACATCCATTCCTGAAGTTAATGTTATAAATAACAGACCAAAAGAAACTATAATAAACATCGATATTATAAAAAACATTACTGATCTATCAGGAAAGTCACTTACTCCCAATAGTGATGGTATCAGTGGACTGGAAACAATTGCAACAGTTGCCAAGACAATAATAGCACAAACTGACACACAGACGACTCTCAGCACCACAACAGAATCTAAACCTTTGAGTAATTCTGCTAATTTTGAGGGAAATGGCAGGCCAGGCAGCAACACCACAAAAACTACAGCTATCACAACAGAATCAAATCTTAGTTTACCTAGCCCAAATCATAATGATAAAAAGAGAAGGGCAGATATCATTACCAAAATTACTCGGACATTAACTATTGAAACTACAACCTCCCCTCGAATAAATAAACCTGAACATCCAGATGTAATAACTAATAAAAAAATTAATCTTGTTTCAGATAAAGGAACCACAAAGGAAAACCCAACTAAAAAGAATACAGTAACACAAGTGAGTACAACTCCCAGCACCCTATCTTCTACAACAAACAAAATTACATCATATTCCTCTACTTGGTCCACTATTGTCATACCTACAACACAAAGGCAAGTCATCTCTTACTCCAGTCCAAGAGATGCTACCATTTCCACAACTAAATCTCCAGAGATGATGTTCAACAAAACTACAGTATATGTTCCACCAGAAAATATTGCTGCATCTCTATTGTACAAAGGTACGTTCGCTTTTCATCTACATCTACATTTTCATTTTCATCTATTTGAACCCTGTATGATAGCAATAATGTGTAATGAGTCTGAACATCATTATAACTATGTTTCTGAAAGGCACTGAGATATATATGTGAGTGGGGAATTGTGTGTAGGCCTAACACAGTTGATGGAATATTGGGTTGTTATTTAGGAAGATTGGAAGAAGAAGAGCCGTGTTCCAGAATCCAGACCAAAATGGTATTGATCTCAGGATCCCCAATATATCTGAAATAACCTTATAGGCTTAAACATACATTTTTTTCTTAAAATCTTGCATTTTTCTAGATAAGTATTTTCCTTATGCCTTGCTCTGTTTTTGAATTTTTAAATTGTATTCTTGGGTTCTTACTGCTGGATAATTGTTTTTTTTCAGTTTGGAAAGATATTCTATGAGGATTGTTACATAATTTGATGAGGCGATTTATGTCATTGTTTCTATTGTACTTTGCCTTTCTCCCATTAACTTCAACATTGTTCCCTCACCTGTACTTTATGGTGGCATAAGGTGAAAAGAATAGCAATTACCTGAATATTATCCTCAAATTTCATGACTAAATTGAGATATAAGTTTCAGGCCTCAGACATTATATTACAATTCCCATTAACTGTAGCCTTCCATGATTGGACATGATGGAAATTGAAGATTTTGAGAGGAACATATTTGGAAAATACTGTTGTCTCCAAAAGAGATTCTTGAAAGATTGGTTGAATAACTCTTTCTTAAAGAACTATAGTTAAGCATCTAAGCATTCTGGGTTTGGGCTGTATAATTCATGTTTGGTATTTTCATGCCCCACTTACATTTTGTATGTGCCCACCCCGCATCAGTTCTCTAAAGATCAATGTGACTATTACTGCGACTGAACTATTGTTATGATCTAATCTTGGTGAACAAATTTATTTTTGAAAATGCAATATATATTTAATGAGTGGCTTAATAAGGGCTTTAGCTGTATATTGGTAACCTGTGAAAACATTTGGTCATCCTTTCAGAGATAGATTGTTACCTAAACAGAGAAACATAATGACCATGGGTGAGCAAAAAAGCAGTGGGAGCAACTTCTGACTGGCTTCCCCATTGAGTTTCCTTGTGGGAAACTGGCTTGGAGAAAGCCTGTGGGGAAGTTAGCAGGAGATTGTAAATCCAAGACCAAGCTGGTAAATGGCAAACTTTTTGACTAGAAAAAGCATTTAATAATGATAAACTAAGTAACTGCTCATACATTTAGAGAACCAGTTTGGTATAGTAGTTAAGGTACTAGCTTAGAATCCAGGAGATTGTAAATTCCACACTTCCTTTATGCATGAAAGCTAGGTGGGTATCTTAGGTCCTGATTGGAGAACAAATACTTTACCAGAATGTCATATTTCTTTAGCATTTTCCCATTTCTAATTTATTCTCAAATTAGGAAGAATGCAGTGGAAATATATGACAAAGTAAATGGAAATTCACTATTCACACCCAGTTTCCCAACACATTTCCACAGTTGATACAGAATGAATGACACAAGAATCAGCTATATTTTTCTAAGTATAAAAAGTTGAAATGTTATAGAAAATAATATACCAAGCAGTGCCCTTTTAAATTACAAAATTTATCTGGATTAAGAACATTGTTTATCATATAAGTTGTATGTTCCAAAAACAGAGTATATCATAAGAACTTTTCCCTGGAAATTTTGTGAAAGAGAACAAATATTTCAGATAAAAATAATATATTAACCTAATGCATTATGCCTTAATTCAAAGTACTGCATTTTAGTTTTAGGAAATATTGCAGTACATCTCTGTCTCTCTATCTCTCTGCCTCTGTCTGTCTCTCCCTCTCTGTCTGTCTCTGTCTCTCTGTCTCTATTATCATAAACTGTCAAATTATGCATTATGTTCTTGATATGATTTACAATGTTTATTATAGAAAACTTGGATTTTAAAACTAAAAAAAGTTAATTACTTATTAGATGTACCAGAAGAGATGAACTTGTGTAATAAGAAGCCTGTAGACGGGATTGTCCCTCTACAAAATGGATCACTTGCGGTGTTCAGAGGTGAGTTACCACATGACAGAGCTTAAGTTTTGGACATTGTCCAAATTTTATAGATTAAAATATGCATTTTGCTATGAACATTTCAGCCCCATATCAGAGTGAAGTGGTTGGTAGTTCTGATCAAGATCTTCTCTAACTTCATCAGAAGGTATATTCACATACTGGTTCTTAAAATGAAATTTGCACTGCTAATGTGCACTGCCACATTCAGAATGTGTTCTTCAGAACTGGAGCAAGATCATTTGGACAACTTAGAAAAAGACCATTTTACTTTGGTAGAAAAAATTTATAGACCTCATAAACTACCCAAACTCAGCCTTCTCTGTAGTGTTTGGAGACTCTTGGAATAATAGTTTAACACAAGTGGAGGCTGGGAGGATGACATTTGTATAGAATTAGTTGCCCAGGCCACTATGGGCCATCCACCATTTCACCTGACACAAATTTCTATTTACTGTGAAATCTGCCTTGTTGTTAAGAGCTTCATGTTGAGTATTAATATATTGTTTCTCTTTACATAACACTGGCATTTACTTGGCTTTGCAGGTCATTACTACTGGCTGATAAATGGAACAAGCTCACCCTCCCCTCAACCTCGTAAAATCTCTGAGGGATGGCATATCCCTTCCCCCATTGACACAGTGTTCTCCAGATGTAACTGTGATGGCAAAACCTTCTTTTTCAAGGTAAGTGATATTTCTTTTCCACAATGGGATTCTTGGTACCATAAGAGTTAAGAAATGGGAAGACTGTACAGTATAATCTGAAATGTTACATGAAACAAAAAACAAACCAACAAGATATTGTTGTTCAACAGATGATGATCAAGTAAATCTCCCACACTTCATTTATATTATAGGCAACTTGTTACAAATTATCAGATTTTTTTTTAAAGAGATCAAAATAATTGGCTTTGCTGGAGAAGTCAATGGTCTGGCTGTATGCATGAACTCACATGATCAAATTCTCTGCACAAAGCAAAAAAAAAAATAAAATCCTATCCTGAGAAACTACATATGATCTTGCTTGACAGGAGAATTTTAAATGAATTTTCTTGGTGAGATGCCAATCAAATTAGTAATCATTATCAGCAATGGAGAAGTTCATCCACTTATCATGTAAGATACACTTAAAAGTGCATATATGGTCTGGTGCAATTCTATATGCGTCCTTTTTGGCAGTGTACTCTGTTGTAGAAAGTGAGACTTGCCCCTAAATATAGACAGTTTTGTGAAGTAACTTTGCAGCAGATTGACATCATTCCATTACAAAGGGACATTTCTATTTTAAGCAAAATATGAGGTGAAGAAAATAGGGAATACATAATAAACTGTAATCCAGTTAAAGTTTGTTTGTTTATTTATTTATCATTTACCAACTCTGAGTGGCTTACAATCCTACTGAATGTCCATAACATAAAAACAAGTAAGATACAAGCAGATAAATTATCATTACAGAATGAAATATTCCTATATCAAGAAACCCATAAAAATATCCTCATATACTTCTATCACATTTGATTTGGCTTCCATGAAATCTGTAAATATTTGCACGTCTTTGGCTCTAAAACACCTCTATCTATATCTCTTTGAGCATGCTCCGTTTTTATGAAAGATCACCTTTTATCTCACATTGCTTATATAATAGTGTCATTCCTCTATGGATTGTCTAAGTGTTATTTAAAAAGCTTATGTTTGTAGCCTTTAAATAATAAGATATAGTGGACCCTTTCAATCAATCAAAAGAGTTTAAAATGATTAACTGGTCAACTATATTTAAAAACCTTAATGGCATACTTTCTCATGCTTTCTCAGTTCTTAGCCAGAATGGCAAAATTTGAAGGAAAGAAATTATTGGAGTTTAGGCACCTGATAAAAAGATTTTGCTCCAGAGCTAATATGGAAACAGTTTGAAGAATAGGAAAAAAAAGTAAGAAAACTCCAGAAGCACCCTGCTTCATATTAAATATTTCCTGCTCCTCATCAAGCATTTTAAAATAGTGCGAAAAGTAGACACAGTCCCTGACACCTGCATTTGTAAAATCGAGATATAATGAGAAGCCTCTTTAGAAGGAACTGAACCAGTCCCTAATGTTTTCCGGTGATGTTCAAGCCAGGATATATTTGCCAAAATTCTGAAGAACAACCAAAGGGATGCTAGACTGATGTAACGCCTAATTTTTTCCACTCTGGGAAACTCTGAATGGCTTGTGCATTGAAATGGCTTTGCTTAGAGAGATTCAATCCAATTATATTTAATGACAGGTTTTGATGGAGCAAAATCAAAGAATTAATATGTTTAGTTGTAGAGTTTGGGACACACACTTGGGATACAGAAGTTCAAATTTCCACCCTAAGGCAAAGATCAATGAATAACATTTGGCCAATCATAAACACGCACACATACATACACAGGCTAAGTTCACAGCATATGCTAGTCTAAAAAATGGTTGCTAATTTGTAGTCCAAACATTGTAGTTATCTTGTAATTCAATGTGTAGGGCAACTTTGACAAATGGATAACATGATTTAACATAATTGTACTAATATATTGAATGAAAAGACTTTCTCTCCACACCACACCCTCCTGTGCTGTATTCAGGTTGTACATTCAATTTATATGACTTTCATTTCATAATGAAATGAAATAATTACATTCAAGTTCATTAACTTTCAGGCAAGAAGTATACTTGGCCCTTTTAAGGTCATATGGAGACTACACTTTGAGAAAGTAATTGGGACCAAGACAAAAACAATTTCACTTCGTATCTTTTGCATTTAAATAAAATTAAAATTAAATTAAAACATAATTGTCCTATTAAACTTTGTGAGTTTGATGACAACTTTTGGAGGGGCTTGGGCCCTGTATGTCATGCACAGGGGCTTATGTATAGGGGCATAGACAGCCCCTGCACCACAAATTGCATACCTCTGATGTACTGTCATAACTTGGGATCCTGAATTGTCCCCTCTTTCATTATATTCCTAAGAAGTATTGCCAGGAATTTTGAAGGCTAATTTGCCTTAAAACTGTCCTGCTCCCAAAGCCTCATAAATAAACTTAGCTTAGCAGGAACACAGGTGGGTCAGGTTAACTTGTACTTGTTTATAGAAAATATTATGCTTATAAAAAAAAATTCAAGCTAATTCCTTCCATGTAACCTAAGATAATAAATGGGATGCTCTGTTTCTCCATGCTTACTTCAAATCCACTGTTAAAATAAATGTTTGTAGTCCTTCTTCCTGGTGAACTATCTCTGAAGGAATCAGAGAAATGGCTGGGAATTCTTGGACTCATAGTTCCACCTGAAGAACAACAAGTTGAAGAATGCTAGTTCTAGAAATGTCAACAAACTAAATTTAATATAGGGTAAATAATGGGGTCCGTTTGTTGTAATGGTTAAGGCATCATGCTAGAATTAGGAAGACTGGATTCTAGCCCCACTTTAGATATAAATCCAACCAGGTGATCTTGGACCAGTCATTCCTTCTCAGTCCTAGGAAAGAGGAATTGCAAAGCACTTCCAAAACACATCTCTTCCTCCCCCACCTTGCCAGGAAAACTGCAAGGACTAGGCCAGGCAGTCTCCAGGAGTCAATACTGACTCAAAGGCACAAATAAAAAAGTATGGTGGGAAGATGTTGCAGTCATTTAGCCCGTAACTGCCAGTTGCAACTTTCTATAGCTTTCCATAGCTACTCAGCTCTCTGTATGACTGGTTTCTGTTACTCTTCTCTGCCAATGTTGCAAGACTTTCACTTGCATTTCTAGTGCATTCACTGGGAATTGCATTTACTATGGATCAAAGAAACCAGAAGTAAGTCCCCATATAGTGATGTGGAAGCCTGGAGCTACTGGTAAAAGCACACCAAGCAGCAGCTTATGTGCTTTTATGTGCTGCAAATGTCTTTCCTAGTTTGTTTTAGCTGTTGCACAATGAGACAACAAACACAAGGGGTGTGCGGTGCTCCTTTGCTCATACACAAAACTGGGATGTCTTTTTTGTTTTGCCTGTTGGCCAAGAACCAAATTTTCAGGAATCTGAAAGTGTCTTTTCAGGATGACTATGGCAAGGTGTGTTACCTGTTGTTCTTCCTCAGCAAGGCCCAGAGTATCTTATAACTTTTCCAATCTCCCAGTACCTCCCTTCACCATCTCCCCAGATCTTTTGCCATTGTTCTTGGTTATCCCCCCCTCTTACAACCTCTCCCCCCCAAAAAATTCTTCTGTGATGTTTGCATTCACATTTGGAACAAGATAATCCATAGTTTTTGTTCTGTGAAGATCAAACATACATTTTTCAGTTTGTATGCAATGAACTGTTCCATTTTGTCCATCCCTATAAACCATCTTTTTGAGGGGAACTTGACTCCGCAATTGATTAGTCATGGCTATAACTTCCTGTATTAGAAGCAAAACTTGATTGTTTTTTTCCATGTTATATACTTCACTGTGTTTTTCAATCAACCATCAACACATAATGAAGGATATTCTTAGTGGTGGCTTGTAGTCTCTGGGGGATTTGGTTGGTTCTAAAGAGAATTCCAGATGCAAATGTCTACAAGTCAATTCCAGTTTCAACAGCACTTTCTGCCACTTTTATACTACTTCAAATTGATTTGTATAGGATTGTAATTGTGCTGTTAATCTGGCATTCAGTCATGAAAAGTGGTAATAAGGCTAATAAAAACAATAAGTAGTAAGGCTAATAAAAGCAATAAGTAAATCATGCCTACATATTTTAAAAAGCCCTTAGATTTTTATGAATAGTTTATTTATTTAAATTCATTGGTTACACACTTCCAGTGGGTTTTTTTAATTTTTCCTCCCATTTTTTATCTGTAGAAGAAAAATCTTTCAAGCCCCATGTTACATTTCTTCATCAACGAATTACAAGTTGCATCAGTGTCTAATGCAACATATGCCTTAGATGTTTGTGTAACTTCAGCTAGCATTGCATTTTTCAGGGGTCCCAATACTGGCGCTTCACCAATGATGTAATGGACATTGGCTATCCTAAGCTGATTGTAAAAGGATTTGGAGGACTGAATGGGAAAATTATGGGAGCTCTTTCGGTGGCTCAGTACAGAAGCAGGCCAGAATCTGTACATTTTTTCAAAGAAGGTAAGTCTGTTGTGTCTATCAGATGCATTAAAGAAGTGGTAAATCCTTTTATATTTTCTATCCATGTGATCGTCTTGGTAAAAATACTGGAGTGGTTTACCAATATTCTTCCCTTGTGTGTCTGAATTAATGCTTTTGCCATTGTGACTAAAGTGATCATTTGCCTCCAGCATCTTCTTATATGGCTTCTGCCCAATAAAGGTGGCTGCACAGTGAGATTTTAGCTGTGCAGTGGGATGACCTTCACATATATTCCTGCTGGGAATATATAACACTTGACATTTGCTTCTGATGTTTTTCACTCCTCTCCTAGGAACACCCCTGAATCACAATGGGGCAAAACAGCAGGACTCAGTGGGAAGGTGCGATTAAAACCTGAGGAATGAAGCTGATTTCTTTCTATTGCATTGTGGGCTTCTTTCTCTTGCTGGTACAGCTATCATTCAGCACAAAACAACAGTCTTTGATGCTTAAGTCAAATAAGTGACTTAATTAAATCAACAGGAAAGTAGTAGTTTCAAAGGGAAGCGATTGGATAATGCATAGTAGCAGTCAATTTCAAAGAAGCATTAGGCATTTCATGAATGTGGGAACATGTTAAAGTAGCATCCATAGCATTCTGATTTTTTTTTAAAAAACCTAAAACTTAAAAAATGGTGTGCTACTTTATTCTCACTGATCAAAAGATTTTAAATGGCTATATCTTAACAATTTAAATATGTATTTTTAAGTCTGGTTATTGTTTAATACCGTTAAAGTCCTTCCTCCATCAAAAATATTATTTTAATTGTTGCCTAACTGCATCTGCATTCGTTTTATTGCATATAAACAATTAATACTGTCCCCATGTCACAGTTGTTCTTGAAATACTTACTCCTGTTTAAAGTAATGGATCACCTCGATTATTTTACCAGTTTGGCTACAAGAAGCTAAATTTCCATCCAGACACCTCCCTGAACACAGTAATGTACAAATCCACTGAATGCTATGTAATCAGGATGAGGCAGTTAAATGTTTTTTTTACATTTCCTGCAATCTATGTCATTTGTGAAATGTAATCAGTTGTTATGTTAGGTCTTTAAAAACTAGGTTTCATTGTATTACTTTTCTACTGTAGGTGGCAATGTTCAACAATATGTCTACAAACAAAAACCAAAGAAGTGTAAGAAGAAAGTTGTAACCGTGAATTATCCAGTTTATAAACCGAAGACTTTGGTTCTGAGGCAGAGGCGCTTTGGACGTGCAGTACAATCTCGTCAGATCTTCCGAACCATCCGGATAAGGCAGTACCCAGTCATTCGGATCACCCATCATTCGACAGGCATGGTCCTTGTTTTGTCTTGTTTAGAGGCTACGGTTAATTGGGTTGGCAACGCTACAGCTCCAAAAATAAGCTTCAAATGAAGCAGCCTAATGTATGGAGGTTGATTATATCTTGCTCTTTAAACATTTTGTCACAGGGCTTGTGTCCCATTAAAATATCTCCTGAATGGTTTTATATCATCTTCATAATTTCAAAAGAAATTGCTTTGTGTTTTCAGGAGTACTGCAGCCAGAGGTTAAAATTACCACATATTGGAGAGGATTTCCAAAAGAATTTAATTCTGCTATTTCTGTTCCTAATGAGGAGAATGGGGATGGATACGATTACTATGCATTTGCTAAAGGTATGTTGTGGCTATGACACTCACTTCAGATTCTGCCAGCTATTTGAGGCTGTTTCTCATAAGATTTTTTTGTACTCTCCTTGAGAGCCTCAGTTTCAGAACAGTCCCGTATCACATTTCTTTTCTCTCCTTAAAATAGTTTGAAAAGCTGGACAAAAACATAGCTTTGAAAGGCGAGTGAAAAATGTTAATTGTGTAAGAGTACTCCACTTTTAGAAATTAGTTAAACAGAAACAGATGCAGTTTATATGAATTTTAAATATGAAATAATTGCTGAGTAGCCATTTTTACAGCCCGTTTTATTGTATGTATATAGAACATACACTTGATAACGGATCTCTTTCGGGGGAATGGAACTGCATTCCTTCATAGGGTGCTAAGTGCTGCACACAAAGATTATCAAGAAACCCTTGTAAAAGTCCTCAAGTCTGGCTTGACTCCTGAGAATCACATCTATGGAATTTTCTTGACAGAGTTATAGAAATGGATTGCCATTACCTTCTTCCAGAAAGCTTTTAAAGAATTCCTAGTGTATGCAACCCTAAAACCCTTGTTGGACTACTAATCTGACCTTGTTTGGTCATCTAAGAACAATGTTGCCACATGTTCTTAGATGGCCAAAGAAAGAAAGGACGAGGGTGTAAAGATTCAGCTCTATTTATTTATTTAGCTTAGAACTACTGTCTTACAGTGATCCTTTTTGAGAAATATGTCTTTATATCATTTATACCATTCAAAATAACAAAACAATGGTATTGTTCACTTCCTAATACCCACTGTGTCTTAGCATGGTAAGTGTTGTGTAGTGTAAAACATTCTTTTTTTTTGCTGCAACTGATGTTTTAAAACAGGACTTTTAAACTAGGAGTTGGCCAAAATGTGCAAGACAAATTTGAAAGAAAAACACGACTTTGTGTGAGATATAAAATCAGGCAGCACTGGATTATACAGGATACTAAATTCAATCCCATGGATCGTGCTGCAACTGAACTTGGATATTTTGCTCTCCATGGAACCATTAATCTCAACAGATAATAGACAGATAAATGCTAGCAGGACCATAGTTGGCTAGCATTTGTCCTTTCTGGGTAGAAAACAAAAGGTATTCACATTGAGGTAGGAAGAGTTTGCACTTATTTTTTACAAGTTTAAAATGGTCAAGAGGTTTCTTCCATCCTCCTTTACTCTTTAAAAAGTCTAGCATGGTTACAACATCACTGGGCTGTTTGATAGACAAAGTTCCTTTCTCTGAGCTTTTTGATGGAAGCCTCTATTGTGTAAAGAGCCTGGTGCTGAAAAGAAACCTTAGGCTGCCTTATACATTTAAAAAAATAAGTACAAGCCCCTTCTCTGCCCTGGTTTGATTTGACTGAATTTTCTAGGGTTTTTGTCTAACTGAAAATTCAACCCCATTTCCCCCAATGTAAGCAGATAAATGAGGCAAGTCCATTCATCTTCCAATCACTTGAGTTGCTCAATGCTATCTGTCCACTATAAAGTACACCAAGGTTTCCTCTGCAATAAGACAGGAGGAACTGTCTTATTGCTTCTTTCCAAATGACCAAAATTGCATGGAAAGAAAGGCCCATCTTGAACTGAGGATTTACATGATCAATTGGTTTTTCAACTGTTAATACTTGTGTGGTGTGATCTAACAACCCTATTCTTCTGTTCCATTCCCTTTCAGATAACTACTACAGCTTGGATGTGGGCAGCAGAATAGCAAGACCAGTTACAACGCAAACTGGGCAGACTGTGTCCAATGCTTGGTACAAGTGTCCTGCAGAATAACTTGGAAACTCAAACAATCTGAAAGAAACGCTTTTGTGTGACAGTTTCTCTAGTTTTTATTAATAAAAGACGATCCAATGTTCATACAACAATCCTTTTTTAACATTTAAAAAAGAGTGCTTTAAGCTTGGCAGCTGTTATACTAATGCAGAATAAAGGCAGACTAAACAGTATACACCATTTCCAAAATTTGTACAGCATTTAATTAATATTGCCTCTGTTCAGGCCTCCTCTGCCACCCATTGCATGAGTTATACCTGCAAGAAAGATACAGCAGTTATATATATTTTTTCCAATTAATGTTCATTTGCCTCTTGATATTTTAACCATCTGCATTACAAGAATTTCCCTGCCACTATTATTACTGTAAAATAATCATTCCATATCTTATTTTGAATATCACTGTCAAAATCTTAACAGCCACCACATCCTCAATTTGGATTAGAAAATTCTATTCCATTACACATATCTTAACTAGATCTGGAAGCTGAATGGGGAATATCCTAAACTTCATCCAAATATGAATGGGTACAAGTTTTGGGAATTCTGGAAATTACAGCAACATTGAATTATTGAAATATACTCACCCCTGTGTCTATTAAACTGACGACCACGAACTCCAGCCCTTAAGGTTGGAGGCTGAAGTCTAACGCGTCGGAAGGGTTTGGGATGATTGCTGCTTGTATCTGGAAAAGAAATAGTGGGGTATCGATTTTTTCATGGTAATAGAAGTATTATTCTTGATTTTTGTACTGCAGGACTGTGTGGGTATAACAAATAAAATCTTTAATTAGAAAATAAGTGGCAGTTATTTTTCTACATGCAACTTTGTAGACCAGGTGAATAGTTACTTTTGTATGGAACTTCAATGAAGGGAAATACAAGCAAATTCCTGTATACTTTTTTAAAAAGTGTTTCGTCAAACATTTGGATGATTGATGACCAGAGTTCATGCCCAAATGGATCTTTAAGTTACAGAGAACAACTAGTGAGAATCCTTCCTTTTCATATCTACAGACTGCAATCTTTTCTACAATAAAAGCTGAAATGGTGGAAAAATAGAAAACCATCAGGGGCTCAATTATTCTTTGTTTGATGTCCCACATCAATGAAAATTCCTAAGTACAGGTAGTCCTCAATTTATTATCATAACGTAGACCAGAATTTCCATCATGAGTCATGACAGTTGTTAAGTCAAGGCACCTGACCGGGCCCAGCTTTATGTTTTTTGTGGCAGTCGTTAAATGAACACCACAATCGTTAAGTGAATCCATATATTCCCATGGGTGGTTTTTTTGGGTTTTTTTGGTTGGAAACTGGCAATAAAATCCTAAATCATGGTCATATGAACTCAAATGTTGTAACCAAGCCAGTTGACAAGCACCTGAAATGCAGTCATGTGACCGCTGGGATGTGTGCATCCATTGGACCTCAGGAACTGGATCCTAAGTAACTTTTGGGGGTTCTGTCATAACTTCCAGTCCTTAAGTGACTACCTGTACTTCAAATGATGGTTCTCTAGATCCAGGATTTGATGGAATTATATATACCTGCAGATGAACTAGAAGGAGGATCTTGACTGGTAGAAGGAAGATCTGATTCATCAGGAGTTTGAGATGATTCCTCCTCTTGCTGGCTATCAATGTCTAGACCTACCTCTGAAGAAATTCTAGAACAAAAGGGATGCACAGGGGAGAAATGTGAATAACAACACAGAAAATATATATAAACACATCCCACAAGGGGCTTCAACCAGCCTATTTTAGAGCCCACGAGAACAGCCAGGCTTTTAAGGCCCTCTGAAATACCTTAATTTTATTCAGAAAACCATGAAACCCTAACTTCGAAAGCAGTCTACAATTTATGTTCACTTGCACCTAGAGATGGCACGGAGATGACATATTCAGTGGTGAAATTGGAATTTCGTCTTTATTGTTCTAGCAAAGTTAACAGTTACCATATCTGTGAGAACTAATATGGAGGCTTTTATTTTGGAAAGACTGTTCCCTTTAATGGTGGGCAAGAAAAAATGGAAGCATAGAAGTGAATCTCTCACTGGTTTTCTCAGCTCTGTGTCAGTTCTCTGCTGATTTTTACTATAAGCAATATGTATTAAACTACTACAGTTGAGCAAAATAATAATGATGCTTTGCTCCAAGAAAATTTAGTCAGTTTTGCAAAAAGCTCAATTGGGAAACAACACTTAGCAATGAGGTTATTGAACCCACCTATCAAAATTACTTCAATTGACTCTATGGCCAGATTGTGATCAATAAAAAAGTATATCATTATCAAGAATTAACTACACTTAGCCTTAGCAACAAAGTTGGATAATTTTTTTTAAAAAAAATTAATTTTTAAAAAAATTTTATATACTGCCCTTCTCCGGAGACTCAGGGCGGCTTACAATGCATTAAGCAATAGCCTTCATACTTTTGTATATTTTATACAAAGTCAGCTTATTGCCCCCACAAACCGGGTCCTCATTTTACCCACCTTAGAAAGGATGGAAGGCTGAGTCAACCTTGAACCTGGTGAGAATTGAACTCGCAGTAATTGCAGGCAGCTGGATGTTAAATGCTGCCTTAGTAGGAGGCATTAGCCTCCTACGCCACTCAGGCTCCAAGATAAAAGAAAAAAAATCACTCCAGTGCATAGAAATGTCTCCAAAGAATTTATTGGTGTTTCCTAATTTTACCTCCTGGAAAGTTTCAATATCCCCAATATCAGAAGAGTACTAGTCTGAACTAGAATGCTATCGATGCTATTTTCTATTATGAACCTAGTGAACTTGCAAATCACTCTCTGGAACCATTTGGCAATTTTATATCAGGACTATATTCCTGCAGAGAGATCAAAATGTCAGCAACTTATAAGGACTACTACTAATAAATAATTGGCAGAATGCCACACAGGTCCAGATGCAAGTCATTCTGGCCAGGAATGTACAATTGAAATTCTGCCTAGGGCAATCCATCTGTTATGTCACAAAACCTCCTATCTAAACAGAATGGGCTTAAGAGTGCTCTTAGACTGGGAAGTAGAGTGGCTCTGCCAGAACCAAGTCCAAACAGATATTAAGAGTATATTAGGAAAGATGGGAATATTGTGGTAGGTCAAACCACCATATTGTTTGTTTTAAAAATACAAAAGATTCAGTGATAGATAATAAATGATCAGAACGTCCTCATTTCAGTTAGATTGTATCCATCTTGTTCAGATGCTTTTGCAGGCAAAAAAACTGATTTTATCCAACCAAAACCTTCAGCTTACCCTTCCGATTCTGCCTCCACAAAAACCTCATCACCATCATCACCTGTTCCAGATTCTGAAGTGGTTGATAAGTTACCAGTCGAAGTTGTAACCATTGGAACAGATTGGGAGGCGTGCTCGGAAGCATCAGCAGAGGCGCTTTCAGTAAATACAGACACTGGAAATAGGGGGGGGGACGGGGGACAAAGGGTAAGCCAAACCTATCCAAGAAGATTATGCTTTCTCTCTCCCCATCACACCAAATGCTATAAATAAATAAATAAACACGCCAAAATTTGGAAAGTAGAAATGTGTGTTATATGTTTATATTATTAAACATTCTTGCTTTTGTTACATGCCAGTCAGAACAATTGACAGCATCAAAATATGAAATCTACCAACTGTCTTTGCATTTCTCTAGCCTCTATTGCTAAATCCCTGTACTGTAGCATCTTACCAATCATTGAAAAGGTTTAACATTGTTTTCAAATTAAGCCCAGCACTCTCAAATTTCCTAATGAAGCCAAGTCATACCAACTCCACCCACCATGATACCTGGACTCTCATAAAAAGTTAAAAATGAACCTAGCTTCCCAAAATTGCTTATCCCTGTATTACAAATTCAACAGAAACATGTTTATTGTTTTCAGGGTATGTGCAATCATAGAAAAATTGTAGTCTATACTTAGAAGTCTCTGATTGTAAAGCAATAGCCTTCTGCTTTCCTTGCGGCGGCCAAGATTAAATTGTATGTTGATTTAGGGGTAGGAGAGAGGATCAAGATGATAGAGAAGATAATTAGGGATGTGTAGGATTTTACATGAAAAACAGATTTCTATTTTTGAATAGACACAGCATCAGAGGAGGTGGAGGAAACTAGAGTGTCATAAACTACACTTTTTGTTATGTGATAATAAACTTTGATCCTTTGAGACAACCTTTCTAGAGATTAGTTAAGATTTTCTGATTTTGCTTTTTCTAAAAATGCCCTTAATGCTCCCAGAAAAATAAAGGATTCTTTGTTCAAGATCGTAAGAAATTTAGCATCACAGATGCCTTGGCTTCTCTACTTACACAGATATCTTTGTTTTTAACCTCAATTTGAGAACTACCAGCCAGTGTTTCTCTGGATGAAAAGCATCAACATCTGTTTCCCACCAAATAGTTCCCTTTCTGTCAACAAACATTCTGCTCTAATGACACTACTAAGAATGCATCATCTGTAGTAACTGAGCTCACCAGGTGCTGCAACTTGTAGTGGAGTTGTTGGGACACTACGACCTCCTGATTCTTCTTCATGGGCAAGAAAGAGAGGTGTTTCATACATTCCTAGCCCTACCAAGAATTTGAAAAAAAAAATACTTTGATGCAGTCTCAAAGGCATAATATTCAACCAAGAAAGCATTTGATTCTATGTTACCTTAACAGAAAAGCCCAGATTTGATTTTTTTAAAAAAGGAATTCAAAACTCACCTAAACTTTGAAAAAGCTTAGGTGAAATACGGCAATTTATCTGGGAAACCTTTTGGACTTTTTTTATTTAAAGATACTGGGCTTAATGCAACAATTAAAAGTAGCGATCTAAAGTTCATTTTGAAATCCTATATGGATATAAACTCTCATACCCGATTTATATTTGAAATGCATATCATATGAATGAAATCCTAACCAACTGTAGGACCAAACCAAAGAAATGTGTGGGTATGTGCTTTTAAAAAGGCAGTAAATGATCTAAAAATTGGTATCAGAGATTTTTTTTTCCATATTTGCATTTGTTTACACTTCAGCAGAAAGTTCTCCAGTTTGAGTTCTTTTTGACCTACATTAAATGCCGCCTACTAAAAATAAAGGGAGCTATTTTGGTTAAAGCATAAGGCAAAAAACTAGGAGACCAAGAGCAAAGCCAGCTGAGTGACCTTGGGTTGGTCACTCTCTCTCAGGCCTAAGGAGGAGATAATAGCAAACCACTTCTGAAATCTTGTCAAGAAAACTGCAGAGACTTGTCCAGATGATCACCAAGAATCAACATTGACTTGAACAGAACAGAACAAAATAAAACACCATCTAAATATAAAAGAGAAGCACAAGTTCAGATATCTATACCTCCTTGTGATGCAAGTTGACCAAGATCTGATTGGCCAGAGGTTTGTGGCATATCTTCAGGAGGCCCAAACCTGAAACGAGGAACTCCAGCAACCTGAGGAGAGCTGGAAGACAGATTACATTCTGTTTTACCCATCAGTAACTAATTCTGCATCACTATAAGAGTTAGAAAAAAATTGAAATTATAAAGGTTGCGTTTTTGTTTTTCCATGAGTCATGTATGTGAGATCAGTGGCTATTGAACAAACAAACAGATAAAAAAGAGAAATAATTAATATATACCAAGTGAAGAAATCCATACATTCTGTAGTACTTAAAAGGCTTGCTGGTCTTTAGTTGGTCAGAATCAACTTACTGAATTGCTTCTGCGAATCCATCTGTACGATGTGGTACCACCAATGTTGGGGTGCTTGGAACTGTCCGGTCTTCATCATCAAAGAAATGCTGCTGCTAGAAAGAGATATTAACAACTATTGGCATGTTTTCCTTTAAAAGTATCATCTGTCATGCCATGTACTCCCACTAAACAAGTTTTTAAAAGGCTACATAACTTTTATAAATATGTAGAGTCTCTGCTTTGGATCACCCAAGAACTTAGTAAATGAGTACTTTGAGGAAACTCTGGAATAACTAAAACATTTCAGTTGAAGAATTTTGTACTGATTTCCCAATCATGCTGAATTCAAAGAATATAGGGCTATTACCAAGCCTTTGACCCATCTAGTTTATCAAGGGTAGGAAACAAAATAGACTATACAGCCGGACACAGTGCCATCCCAATGAAAGAGGAGTAAGTTATTTTAGTGGTGAGAAATACTTCCAAATTCCAGCAGGGAGGCAGTCCCACTGTAGTCCACTTGGGAATGGGAGTATTTGCTGCAATATAATCACCAAACCATTTTCAATCGGAGTGGATGGGCATGTCTTTATTACAAAGCCTATTTCATTATTTTTAATCAAACACGTACTATTTTTTCTTCAACCAAAATGGAACTTATTTCAAAGAACACCTCTGCCTCTCAATAAGATCCTTTAACAATGCAGGGAAGCAGATCAGTAAATTAAGGGCCTGCCATTACACAAATGTGAAATACAAATGTTATATTTAGAAATGGTAATTACTTACCATGCCACCTATGCCTGGAGTTAGTTGGAGTCCACGTCCCACAGACTGCCTCCGAGTCATTTGTATCCTCTATATAGCCAAGAAAATTTTTAAAAAATGCTTCAGTGATTTCAGTAGAAAATGTCCATTTTTTAAAATATAGGGTTGGGAATATAGTTGTTTTGAGACTGATTACACTCCGATTGTGTTGTTCCAAAATGTGACATGGTTGATTTTAGTTTGAAATGCTAGATGCCTCTAGCCATAGTGTTTAACAATGATTTATGGTTCAGTGTTATGTTGGTTATTGCTTTTCTAAGAAATGACAGAATGCAAGTATGAAGTCAGCCACTGTCAGTTCTGCAAAAGTTTATTTTTGAATCAATTTTCCTGCTAATTCTGTTATTTGAAATTTTAGGTTTACACTTGACTATGAATTCTAATGTATTTTCTCAGAACACATTCTCAACATTGGCATTTAAAAATATATTTCTGCTTAAAATAAGCACGTGTAAGCGTTTTAAGGATTTCTTTTCTGGTGAGGAGAAATTTAATATCCAGAAAATCTAAACGCTATACTATGCAACATTCAGGCTCTAAACCATAAAATCACAGTCAGTTTGGTTCACTTTAAAATCTCATTCTAGAACATCCTCTCTTTAAAGAGCTACTTTAATGAAATTCCTCTTGACAACTCTTCTAAATCATCTAGATTAATTGCACAAAATAAACAAGCATTAGATGTCCCACATCATCTAATGGGAAAGTAAGCAAGAGGAGAGATGAGCTCTGTTTCTCCTTTATCCCTAAATGGTACCAATCCTTTTGGAGATGCTGATGCATTTAGAAGAGATAACATGAAAGCTCAGAGCAAAGGTCCAGAGATGTGTTTTGGATAGCCCACTGGGGTTAGGCAATTTAGAAACTTAAGAAAACTTAGCCTAATAGATCTGAACTGGGAAAGGGGAATAGCCAGAATAAAACTAAAATAGCAGTATGTAACATCAGGGAGCCAGATACAACCCCAGACACCAAAGGCAATCTTTGGTCCTCCACTATTATTTTGTTTAGCTCCAGTGACCACTACCTGTGTTGGTGAGGGTGATGACAGTGCAAAAACATTTGAAGGGCCTCAGACTGCCCATTTATGCTTGTAAATAGATTGCTTACTTACTTACTGAATCTTATTGGACTCAATAGGATTTCCTTCTGAATAGGGCTACATAGAATGGCATTGTACAACTAGGAAATCTGAGCTCAAATCTCACATTGCTATAAAGACTACTGAGTAACTTGATCTTCCAGCTTAATTAAAAACTTTATCGCTCTCTATCCTAACTTAAGTATCTAGATCTCTATCTAGCTTCACTAACTGAAGGAAAAAAGTCTCTGGATAGCCCAACATTCACGTTGAACAAGTTTTAGAGAGTTATGAATTGCAAACATGGTAAACCATGATGTAAATTGGGCCCTTTGGATAAATATGCAGAAATAATATTCTTTTATCATTTATATTTTAGTTTAAAAGAGTTAAATTTTGAAATATACACCAAATACAATAATCCTGAGCATTTTTATTGCTTTTTGTGCAAATATGCTGTAAAATTTGTAGAGAAAAATAAAACTTGACTTTACTAACTTGTCAGTATATAAGGGTTCATGAATTGGAATAGACATGGTAACAGGTCAGCCAACGGGGACTGTTTGGTGACCCATACGGCTCAGAGCCTGGGCATGGCTTAGGTTCACTGATCTGTATACTGTATATATAAGTGCTTCTGTGATTCTATAGCTTCTGTGATTATTGATTCTGTACTTCTGGATTCTGAGTTCTGGTTCTGGCTTCTGCTGTATGTTATTGTAAAGAAGTTTCTTATATAAATGAATCCTGCTGAATTGTTTGAATTGTGTGCTGGTTGGATTGCTGCAAAATCTAACGTAACTATCCAAGAGAGGATTTGTATTTTGCTGATACAAATAAGCAATGAGCAATCTCTCAAAGCCACATGAGCAAGAACATTTCAGAGTAGTCTTCCCTGTGGTTCTCGCACCTGCACCGGAGGTCCCAGTTCCTGAGGTGGAGCAGGAATAGCATGGATAGTTAATCGTGGAGGTAAAGGATGAGGTCGAGGTGGACGGGGAACTTGTCTCTCCGAAGCAGAGGTTGGTTGCTGTTCCCTTGGGCTTTCCTGAGAGAATGTAGACTCTACGGTACCTGTGCTCCCATCACCTGATGATATGGAAATATATATAATGACATATACTGACATATATGTACATATACTGTACATATAATTATAATTACAAAGGCACATTTGTAACTCCAAATCATTTCATGCTTCCTAAACCACGCTCAATTATATTTTCTGGAATGAGTATTTCAATATATCACCAACAAAAAACCTTGAGCTAACAAAACAAGAACATCTTGTCAAGGCAGAGGGGCCTGATTTTAAGCTTTCAGAGATTTCAAAGCATCTTTGCTTAGTTGAGATAAGGAATCAGATGTTCATCCAGCAAAAAGAATCGGAAGCAATGAACAAAACAAACAAACAAACAAACCATCAAGTTTTAAAATGATTTCAATGACTTAAAACCATTGATACATATTTTTCTAAAATCAAGGGCATAAAACATGGATACCGCTAGTGAATAACTTGCCCAAAAGATTGTTTCCTTTAAACAAGCATATACTATTACAGAAAACATACAGTTAATCATACCACAGTTCTGGGAGTCAGCTGCCCTCTGGCTATTTTCACCTCCAGCAATGCTCTCTTCAGTTTCTGTACTGGGATCCATTCCATCAGCACCCTGAAATAAGCAAAGAGTGGATATCAGGAATTAGCTGTAATATTAACAGTGAGAGGAAAAGAGAGAGGTAGTGAGAGGAAAAAACTGACATTTCCTCCTGTGGATTCTTTCCGAACTGAAAAATTACCTCCAGTGCTTCAAGCCAAATGGCTCTCTCTCTTGATCAGTGCTATGAGAACTCTAAGAATTATTTTCCCCAAGAAGTTAAAGTAGATTTGCATATAAAAGGTGATTTTAAAATCATTAATTTTATCCATATTAGCAACAAATATTCATACCTCAGCATCATCTGCTTCATATCCATCATTACCATCCACACTGCCAGTGCTTTCATTGCTATCTTCGCCTTCATCCCCCATTCCTGTGTCTTCATCATCATCATCCTCATCATCTTCTTCTTCATCTTCATATTCCTAAAAAAAACCCCAAGTTTTCTCTAAATATACTGAACCATGCACAATGCGATGAGGTAATGGTCTTTGGGAACTAAAGGGATCTTTTGTTGAGAATTAAAATATGTGATATTTCAAATAATAAAAGTGGTATAGTCCTGGTGGCGCAGTGGACTAATTCACTGTTATTAAGATCAGCTGCTTGCAATTAAACCAGGCTCAAGGTTGACTCAGCCTTCCATCCTTTCAAAGGTAGGTGAAATGAGGACCCAGATTGTGGGGGCAATAAGCTGACTTTGTATAAATATACAAAAGTATGAAGGCTATTGCTTAAGCTGCCCTGAGTCTCCGGAGAAGGGCGGCATATAAATCAAATTTTTAAAAAAAGGCAGAAAGGGTCATAAAAATGAAACTATGATTGCGTTCTTGGATAAATGTCTGAAATTATTCCTTGCAGTATCAGTTGGAAATACAATCTTCAATTCAGAATTTATGTAACTTTTAGAAACAAAATGGTAATGCATTTTTAAATTAGTAAAATACATCCTTTTTATTAACTAATAGAACCAAGGACCATCCTTATTCTTGGTATTTACTCTGAAAATTAAGCTGGATTTAGACTATTTCTAGCAGACTCAGAAATATCAAAGTCCAATGTATTAGTTGACTTTAAAGATATGTAATGATATGTAAAGATATTTAAAGATATGTAATGGTTGCTCCTACAGTGCCTGCAAAAAGCCACAACCAATACAATAATACTCAATGAGAGCCAATACATAGAAACTGAGAAGCCATCATAGGAATTTGGGGATGTTAAATAGTTGCTTCTTCACTCACAAGCCCACACTAAATAAGAAAATAAATGTAGTACAAATTACTTCTGCTTCACCATCATTTTCCTCATCTTCATCCTCTTCATCATCACTGTCAATGACAATGACATCATCTCTCTTGCCCTGACACTCTTGGGATGAGGTTGTATTCTGCTGATCTGATTGAAGAGGTCCAAGGTCTATAGGGAGGGACTGAGAAGTTTCCTCACTATCCTCCATAGGTGTATACTCGCCCTGAGTGACACCCTTCAAATGAAGAGGAAGACAATAGTGGTCAGGGAAATTAAAACAAATACTATTAACAACCATCCTCACAACTTTTCTTCTCTTTCACAAATGAACACAAATGAATGAAAGTTCTTCATGGGGCTAAAACCTTCACTAGCTCGGTTTTAAAGGCTGTAGCAAAAAGGAAACTGGGCTTTAATCTGCCCCAAGGAAGAAGCCATGCTTCGATTTTGAGCAATAAACTAGTAATAAATGGGGCTCTTCATTACAAACTCTGCCCCTTTTGAATATGTGACCTCACGGTGCAGGTAGAAAAGGGGCGGGGCTTCCACCGCAACATTGCTGACATCACTTGACCCTCTTCCCTTGTCCTCTTCTCCCCATGGACACTACCGTGCTTCTTTGACTTTGAAGCCTGCCTGTTAAATGAAAACTATTGTGTGAAACTTTTAAGAATGAACTAGAAACATGAAGTCATGTGACCAACCATTTCAGAACTTCTTTCTTCAGAGGGCATGTCCCTGAACTGACATCTATTTAAGGCAAAGTGGAATTAACTACTGCAAAGATCTCCTAGTCCCTCCTAATCACTGAGTGGAGCTATGAAACTGCTAGTTTAAGCAAGAAGGTAGTAAGAAACCAGATATGCATGCCAGGAGAATAGCAATGCAAAGAAAAGCTTCGCCAGAGAAAGAAAGGATGGAACCTTTGCACCAACTCATAGAAGTTTAAATTAGTAGGCATAACTTATACAGATAGATGTCACTATCCTGTTTAACAACTTAGTTGCCAGTTCCAATTGTGGTCGCTAAGTGAGGACTAGCTGTAGTTGAGTAAAAAGCTACTGAGAAATACAGTATTATACGCAAACGTATCGTGTATATATGCATAAACACATATATGCTGCTTTAATTCTCTCTTCTGGTAGCAACTCCTGTCCCGCATGAGTATTGGAGGATTTTTTTGTAATGCCTATGTAAAATCCTCTTATAATAAAGATTATGTGAGGATTGGAGGAGCTATGGACACTATTGCTGGAGAGAAAAATTGATAAGCAACCCTAATTCATTCACATGGATACTTCTGCATGTTGTCACAATATATAAATAAGATGTGGAAATTGTTCCTGCAATTAGGAACTTACTTCGCCAATGGAATCCTGTGAATCCTGATTGTAAGCCTGAGCTTCTATTTCTCCATCCGTGCTCTCTTCTGCAGTTACTTCCTCCTGAAATATAGAAATGTATGGCGTTAATTGGGTAATGTTAAGATCATATACACTGCACATTAAAAAAAAAAACCCCAGTATTTTACAGTAGAAGCTATTACTGTAACTGTAATATTTGCAAATCTTAGTTAATATTGCTACTGATCCATGAATACCAAAGTCAAACGTTTTAAAGTTTTAAATAACAGATTTCATGGTCAGTTGTTAATATTGAAGATGTTTAATTATTAAAAACAATACAGACCACTTAAATCTGCAATCACTTTATTATTTGACGTTTGCTATCTGACAAATGAATATATAAGACAATTTTAATGAGAAACATGGTACAGGTATCCCTTGACTTATGACCACAAATTTAACCCAAAATTTCTGTTGCTAAGCAGAACAGTTGTTAAGTGAGTTCTGCCCCATTTTAGGACCATTCTTGCCGCAGTTGTTAAGTGAATCACTGCAGCTGTTAAGTTACTAATGTGGTTGTTAATTAATCTGGCTTCTCCATTGACTTTGCTTGTCAGAAAGTCGCAAAAGGAGATGACATGACCCTGGGACCTGACAATTAATACAGTCTGATATTCCAAATGGTTGAAAGCCAATATCTAAGACTGCAATTTTTTTCCCCTTGAGATGCTCATAACCCAATAGTTCCCCTTACAAACCTCTGGCCCAACTCTCTGCACAGTTCTCAGTTTCTTTGCAAGAGGCAGATCAACCATTTCCTCGGGAATCTGTTCTGAGTTTTCAACAGTATTCTCCTCTTCTTCCTCTCGTGCTCGTTTGGGCAGAGATGAACTGGGAGTAGCTGAAACTAAGAGAGAATAGTGTTTTCCTTTAGTCAAATACATTAAAGATCGAAGAAAAAGAAAAAAACCAAACGAACAGTGGCTATGGAGTTCTTCTTTTGATGGACAGTTTGGCTGCTTATAATCAACAGTTCTAAAATGCTGAAAATACTTGCTTAATTTTATATTACATTTATATCATAACAAGGTTGACTCAGCCTTCCAACCTTCCAAGGTCAGTAAAATGAGGACCCAGATTGTTGGGGGCAATATGCTGCCTCTGTAAACTGCTTAGAGAGGGATCTAAAAGCACTGTGAAGCAGTATATACTGTAACTTTAAGTGCTATTGCTATCACCCAATCTTTCCTAATCAGGGTACAATCTAGATAGGTTTCAACTCCCAGCCAAATTGAGGTTTTTTTCCTGAATATTTGAGAACTGAATCTAGACAACTGAAGGGAGAAGGTGGATGTGCCTTCTAGGATCCCAGAAACCTAACCTGTGCCAAACACTGCCGTTGAGGTAGAAGGTCTTTCCATCTGGGAGCTCTGCACCACCTCCATGATGGCTGGGGATGGTTCTTGAGCCGTTGGTTCGATCTGAGGATGACTCTGTTGGGTAGGCTGTACAAAAGCCGTGGCCTGAGACTGCTGCTGAACTGTCAATATGGGCTGGGAAAGAGATGTCTGCACATTGGGGCTCGTGGAACGCACGGATCCGCTTGTGCTTCCAAAGACTGGAACGTGTTCAACTGGTCCTTCTGACTGCATTGCTGAAATGAAATTAGGACACTGGTCACTTTCACTGGTCATTTTAATGGTTAAGGTGAGGGCTGGAATCTCGGCTCAGAATGAGGGAAAAAAACCCTAGAAGTCACGTCGCCTCATTTTTTAAAAAAACAAAACAAAAACAGTGATGTTGCTGACCGGGTCAAATTAATCTATGCATATTTCAGTTTTCTATCTTCAGGTAACTGTTATACTGGAATATGATTCATGTTAATATAGTATGACATTTAAATATCGAGACAAGCATCTCTTACAATATTAAGATTTATGATTAAATATGCAACAAAAGGATTAGATATTTTAGCTGTTGTCACTGTGAAATGCATGCTATTTTTACCAACAAGGAACAGAACAACCTAGAATTAACAGATACTATTCTGTCTAATAAATTGTTATCCTTTCCATCATTAAAATGAGTTCAGATTACAGTCCACCAAATGATGTTTTTTTCAAGTTCAATTTCTCATCTTTTCACACTTTTAAAATGGCTTTTAAGTAGATTTTTGCAACAATGCTCAAATATTCCTATTTTACAAGATACTATCAGAGATCTTTAGATTTTAACGAGAAGATTCAGGCTGCATAAAATCCTTGAATTAGGGACATCCTAAGTATTATGACAGGGGATGTTATAATCTTTCACTCATCAGTGGTTTTCTCAATCTCTTTTTCCCCCCATTTTAAAAACAAACTTTATTGAATTTAAAAATATTATAATATACAAATTTTCTTAATCATAAAATTACATAAACAATACACAACACCACATACAATCCAAATACATATATACAAACAGTGACTTATTACCTATTCTATCTATCTGTCTGATGGTGCTTCTTTATTACATTGATTTTCCCTGTATTTCGTCTTTACCCTTTTTTCTTTGATTTATCCACTTGCACCATCTATTCCATACTTTAGAATATTTTGAGTCCTCCTTATCTCTTAGTTCTAAAGTTAACTTATCCATTTCTGCACATGTATAAATTTTTTGAATTACTTCCTGATCCGTTGGCAAACAATCTGTTTTCCACACTTTCTTCCATGCTTGGTGGCTTTGCCCAGAAATAAAGAAATATTGGAAAAAAAATAAAAACATGGATAGTAGAAATAATAGACCAAGAAATCGAACTAGAACCAGAAGTCTTATTAGGCACGATTAAAGGGGATACTAGAAAAGACATAAAATATTTAACACTACATATAATTACGGCGGCTAGACTGGCACTAGCACAAGTGTGGTTTTCTCAATCTCAAACTGGATATACATTTTCTTTCTTTAAGCAATTAAGGGGCTTTATATAGTGCTGTATAATAGCAGTTGGGCCAACCTTTTGACTTGGATCCAATTTTCTAGAGGTTCAAAAAAACATAGTTTTTTAAAAAAATAAACTATTAAACTATTTTTATTAACTTTACAAAGAGTAAGCATTTGTTTATTATGTCTTTACATTTATTTTTAATTCAGTACATTTCAATCAGAAATTACCTTCCTGAGTCTCCACTTGTGTTGTTGGCATAACGGTGGCCGTTGGAGTAGTTGTAGGATTGGTGACTGTAGCAGGTGTAACCATTGGACGAATGCTAGCCCTTGGGGTGGGCTTGTTCCCGGGTATGGCAGCAGCTGTCACTTTGCTTGGGGTAGACACAACAGGAGTTGGCTTGATGTTGGCTGTTGGTGGATCTGAAGTACTAGCTCTAGAAATAATCCAAAATGATATGTTGGCGGGTGTTTTAAGCATGTAGTCATGAGTACAATGCAGCTTCTCTTTAGTAAAAGAAAAACCAACCAACCAACCACCATCTCTCCCAAAAATTCTAGACGACGTTTGTTTTTCTTTCCGTGTAAAAAAGATTAAAATGTAGAACTCTTCCCTCAAAGGGGAAGTGCCCCAGCCCTTTCACAGTTCTGGACAGCTTTTGATACATCTTTCTCAGCTCAAGATCCTTATGAAGGCAAGCTGACCATAATTCTTTATGGCACAGGTGTTGTGGAAAGTGGCGGGAATCAAGAAGAGGAGCAAAAAAACCCTCTAAATTGTAGGCTTGATTGCATGATAGTGACCATCTTGACCATTATTGACCCCTGTGGACTCCCCTGTTTTAAGATATTTCAATTGTAGTACATCATAAATTTGTCTACATGTCTTATAACTTAATTATTTCTGCTACAGAATGTGCCCTTTCCAAAGAAAAAAGGTTTGAAAATATCCATTTGGTTATTATTTTCACTATTATTAGAAACTTAGCAACTTTCATTTTTATGAAAGAGGAAAACTAAAGAAGAGAGGAGACAAAATGAGCTATGCTTTGCTTCTAAATTAAGTTTAAGATGATTCGAAAAGTATAATAGAAAAAAAATTTAAGAACTCACATTCCTCGGTCACCTGCAGCTTGAGTTGATTTAAGGGTGATCTGCCTTTGCTGCTCTGGAGCCTAATGATAAGAATTATTAGTTTAAGCCAGAGGAAGCAAAAGATAACCACCAATATATCTGTAGTTAAGTTATTCATTTAATATTTGAATACTGCTACCTATTATAAAATCTTGAAGTAGCTTACAATCAATAGAAATTCCAGGATAGGGTGATATTGCCTTGGATAGTACAGTGGTCTAAAGCACCCTGTTATTAACATCCAGCTGCCTGCAATTATTGCAGGTTCGAATCTCACCAAGGCTCAAGGTTGACTCAGCCTTCCATCCTTTCTAAGGTAGGTAAATTGAGGACCCAGTTTGTGGGGGCAATAAGCTGACTTTGTATAAATATACAAAAGTATGAAGGCTATTGCTTAGCGCATTGTAAACCGCTCTGAGTCTCCGGAGAAGGGTGGCATATAAATCAAATTAAAAAAAAAATGAGCCACAGTGGTGCAGTGGTTAGAGTGCAGTACTGCAGGCTACTTCTGCTGACTGCTTGCAATTTGGCAGTTCGAGCCTCACTAGGCTCAAGGTTGACTCAGCCATCCATCCTTCTGAGGTCAGTAAAATGAGGACCCAGATTGTTGTGGGCAACATGCTGACTCTGTAAACCGCTTAGAGAGGACTGTGAAGTGGTATAGAAGTCTAAGAGCTATTACTATTTATCCTGAGCCTTTATTGCAATCTCATTAGATAATATTTAATGATATTTAATCAGATATTTAATTTCTGATTTAATAATAATCAGAAAATGTATGATATTTGGCCACATATATCCTCAAGTTGGATAAAGCATAGGCTCCTGCATATCAGTTTTAGTCATTCAGGACAGAACTGATAATTTCCCCATATTAAAACTATTCCTGATTGTCTTGGGATAGCAGTCTAGAAAAATAGACTCCAAAGCAATCTACTAATAATGGAGAATAACTTTAGTTCAGGGTTGAGATGAGGGGTCCTTAATGCTCTTTGACCTTGCTTTTCAATCTCTTTCATTAAACTTATGCAGAAGATGAAAGGCAAAGAAAACATAAAAATGTCCAATCTACAGAAATCTTGTTTAGCACAAAATACCTACCTTGTTAATAGATTCTGGAGGCTCATCTCGCTGTTCGTGATGTCTCTCTTGTTGCTCTCTGAGTTCTCGCTCTAGACGACAAATTCGGCCTTCGTATTGTGATTTAAGTGCACTCATCCGAACTTCTAACTCTGTCTTTTGTTCCTCCAATGTGCTGCTCTTTTGCTTCCATTCCTCATTTTCTTTAGTCAGCTGATCTTTTGCCCCTGAATTAAAGACGAAAACAATCAATCACTTCATTTTGATACTGCTTACCAAAGTATTTTAGTAAAGAGATATATATTTTTGAAGGACTCTTAGCTAAAATATGAACTGGACAGTTTTATAAATGTTACAAACTTCCTTCATGGAAGAAGGAAAGAATTATATGCCTCAGTACTTGTTGTCCAAGGAATGCACAGAAGCATTCTCCAACACCATAGTTCAAACGAGTTGATTTTCCTATACTCTATAGCAGTGATGGCAAACTTTTTAGATACCGAGTGCCCAAACTGCATGTGCATGCATGTCCAAACTGAAAGGTGTGCGCATGTGCATATGCACAGACATGCATACATGCACAGCAGAGACCCAAAGACTAATTGGTTGGCGGGAGTCTGGCAGCGGGGCAAGAGGTAAGATTTTTTTCTTTTGTGAGCTTCTGTTTCCTCGTTTGCAGGGGAACAGAAGCCCACAAAAGAAATGTCACAAAGATCTGACCTGGGGCAACGATGTGTGTGCCAGCAGAGAGGGCTCTGCGTGTAATAGGTTCGCCATCACAGCTCTATAGAGAATGCTCTATGTAGGCAAGCTTAGTTCTGTCCAGCACCCTGGTCCTCTCCTAAGCCGTATGCTTGATTAAGATTTTGGGGCGGGGGGAGGGGGGCACTGGTTTCAGGATGTTATTTAACTGCTTACTCTGGGACTTTCTTGCTCCAGCAGTAAAGTCCTTGATCTGTCCCTTCCCTGTACCAGGTAGGAACCACTGGACTATCATTTTGGAGGAGCATTGGTAATGGCACCACCTGGCTGCAACTTCTGCCCCTTCCCTCCTATCCCTTTGTCTCCACAATGCTGGCATTATTTCTTTGTGGCTGTAAGGGAAGTAGTAATGTTCCTGCTGTCCCACTTACTGCTTTCTTATTTCACTGGTTTAGAAAGGCCTTCTCTTACAAGGCAAAAGGGAGGAGGATGCCTCCTCCTTTGTAGCGGTCCAGCACTAACTTCTAAGGATTTCCTCTTGCAGAATTTTTCTTCTTTCCTCCTTTCCCATAAGGATTGACTCCAGATTCTAAAGATGGCCAAATCTACCTCTCTCCTCTGAGCAAACTATGCATAAACTGAACATACATTTCCTACCAAGGGAAAATAAGTTCTGGGCCTTGTCTCATCAATGGAAGAGAGAGTTAATCTCATAGTATTGGCTCCACTGATGTGACAATTTATTTATTTATGGGACTTATATGGCTTCACATAATGATTCAGTGGCTCACAACAATAATAAAAGATAGCTAAAAACAAAAGTATCCCAAATCTCTCCTTTCTCTAGTTCTCCTTCCTTCTCTGTTCCTATTAAACTTCTTCCAAGAGAATAGCAACTGTGATCAATTCTAGCGTTAGGAATTATTTGACAAAGACTCTTCTTTCGTCTTAGTCCATATGCTACTTCGGTTGAACAATCACTTGAAAAACCAACAGTAGTTCCCAAAAGCTAATGTAAATCAAAATCAGATAAGAGAATCTTCTACAAACTCACTTATTTAAAATGGCATTTCTTCTAGAATTTAAAACCTTTAAAGCCAATTTACCTGCCAGCTGTGCAATCCTCTGCTTGGCAGCCAGAAGTGTCTTTTTAGTTTTCTCCTCTTTTTCAGCGACTTGTTGTCTGAGTTGTTCTTCCTGTGTTGTTTTTTCCTGTAGATCTTGACGAAGGCGGGAAAGGTCTGATTGCAGCTGGGATATTTGCTCCTGAAGATTCTTTACTTCAGTGTCCTTCTCTCCTAGAGTCTATGGAAACCCAGGCATGAAACATTAGGCCACTGCAACTTTCCATAGCTGATGGATTGGTATAATGCTAGGAATTCTTCACATAAACTGCTACAAGAATCTTAAAGCGCCCTATAGCTTGCTATTGATCAGGCTTCCATTATTTTTTCCATGGTATAATATACCTATGAATGGATTCTATAAACCTTTTTTCTACCATATAATTTCCTTAAAGGACTTCAGGTGCCCAGAGGGAAATCTCCTATTTTATTCTCATAACTATTTGTGGAAGCTTAAGCTTTAGTGCAGGGGTGTCAAACTCAAGGCCCGTGGGCTGGATGTGGCCCGCAGGGTGCTTAGATCTGGTCTGAAGAAATGGCCCACGGTGCCTCTGCCAGCGAAAAAGGGCTTCTGAGTTCCATTTTCAGTTGTGACAGCCTCCTGCAGCCCTCTGCCAGTGAAAAAGGAGCTCAGGAGCACATTTTCGCTGATAGAGCACTACGGCCACCACTGGTGCCCACGACACGAGTGATGTCAAGCTGGCCACACTCACCCTGGCCATGCCCACCCTGGTCCCTGAGGTCAAACACAACCCTGAACTCTGATGAAATAGAGTTTGATACCTCAGCTTTAGAGGCTTAAACATGGCTTAGTTTTCGAGTGACAAACTCTACTTCTGTTTTGCTAGAAAATGCATCAGAACCACACAGATATTCCCCTTCAAAGTTCTCTTACCTTCTGTAGACTTTCAATCTGCCCCTCTAAAGCTTTTATTTTGACCTCAGCTTGGTTTAGAGCCTCTTTCATCTCCTGATGTTCTTTGTCCGAAATATGCTGTTCTGGCTTCTCCGCAAAAGCCTGTGTGGCAGTCTCAGCAACCATCTACAATTTCAGATCATTAATAATGTTTGTACAACGATATCCAGCCTTATACATGCTACTAACATCATACAGAACGTCCCGCACACTGGCCTGTCTTCTGTACTAAAGCTGTGGAAATGAAATTCAATGTTGCAGGCCTATGCAGAATAACAAGAAAGCTTCAACTGCATTGGAAGGTTTTATTTTGTTTTGTATGCAGCTAGAGCCTAATATTTTTAGCTGCTTTGGATAGTAAGATCGATCATATAAATTTAATAATTGAATAGCTAAATAAATAATTCTTTCTCTAGTGTTCGGGACGTGGGAGATAGACAAACGAACAGATGCACATGCACATAAATATATACATACGTACTTATATTTTACTTCTCTTGTTTTCTGAGAAAAAAAACTCAACAAACAAAGTTTTCAACAAAATTACAGCACATGCTTAAAAGAGACTGGGTGGTGGTGGTGGCTGCATAAAGTCCATTTAGCCATTACAGAAGATCATTGAGCATTTCAGGCCCTCCACATAGACTGGTTATTTCAATAGATGGATATGTGTTTGTGAGTTGAGGAAAAGTGAGTTGAGTTTGTGAGTTTTGTGAGGCTATAGCCTAAGGTAGCCAGCACAATCAGATCACTGTTACAGAAAAAAGATGGGAAAGAGGAAACACATATCTAAAGCCAAAGAAGTGGCTCCTCTTCAGTATCATGGAAAGGATATTGGGGAAATCAAAAAGGTACCCTCAATGTTCAGTGTCGTTGAACACCTCTTAAGTATACAGATTTTTTCTCCTAAGGTAATTTCAGATTTAGTATGTAGCTTAACCACATTGACATTAACAGGAAGCATGAAGACTAGACAGAAGTATGACCACTGGTACTCATCAAGACTACATAAACCTGAAAACTATCAGGTGCTTCTAAGCTATGCTCGTCAACTTTCACAGACCATGAATGGCAAAAGCTTTACCTTATCATGCTGTGCTTTCAGCTCCTCATATTGAGTCTTGTAGCGACGTCCAATTTTCTTGACTTGAGTTATTGTCTTGACTTTCTCTTGGATGTCTACTACTTTCATCTCCAGGTCCTTTTGAAGGTTTTCCTTTTCTGTTTTTGTTTTTGTTAGATCTTCCCGGAGGCTCTGGACCAGATTCTGAGTTGTTGTCAGTGATGCATTTGTTCTTAAAATTAATTGAAAAAGAGTTAACTACAAATGAATACAATATACAACTGCTGTACTTCTTAAAATTTGAACAATTTAAATGAATATTTGATTTCAAAGATCCAGTTAAAAAGTTTCAAAGAAATGTTAAACTTTCAGATAACATTTATCAGGCAGATAAAAATCTAATATCTGCAGGAAATATCATTTACCTGCAAACTTGCAAGGTTCCACAAGTTCTTACTATATAAAGTACCGTATATACTCGAGTATAAGCCAACCCGAAAATAAGCCGACCCCCCCAATTTTACCCCCCAAAACTGGGAAAACTCATTGACTCGAGTATAAGCCGGGGGTGGGAAATGCAGTGGCTACTGGTAAATTTCAAAATAAAAAAAGACTGGTCAAAAGTGCGAGGACCTGTCAGAAATCACTTTTTTCAGCCCTCTGGATAGTCCTTTTGTGCATATGGACTACTCAGAGGGCTGAAAAAGTTATTTTTGACTGGTCCTCGCACTTGTGACCAGTCCTCGAACTTACGACTGTCCTCACATTTTACGTTTTTGCCCTATCTTGTCACCATGGTAAAGAGAAGCAGTTGTGAAATGAGTGACATGGTTTTAAGAATGCTGCACGGGCATAAATGTGAAGAGGGTCATAAGTGTGAGGACCAGTCAGAAGTGTGAGGACCTGTCAGAAATGACTTTTTTCAGCCCTCTGAGTAGTCCCTATACACATATATCACATGACCAGCTAGCCATGCCCACCCAGTCACTGGCTTGATCTAATTTCAGGCAAGTTGAAACCGCTGTTAAGAGATACCAGGGCTGGGCAAATGTGGTCCTTTTACAACCTGTGGACTTCAACTCCCAGAATTCCTGAGACAGCCAAGCTGGGAGAACCCATTAGCTAGCAGCCAATTACAAGAAGGCTAGCTAGCAGCCAATTACAATCAACTCTCAACTCAAGGTCAGTGCACATGGGATCTCCCTAAACGTGAGGATTTCTTTGTTTCTTTTTCCCTTTAAGCCCCCCCCTCCCAGCCCATTTTTGCTTCCAGGGGGCTGCAGAGAGTCTTGCTAGGCTCCCCCCTCATGCCCCTAGCAAGCCTTGGGAGCCAGTTGCAGGGAAAAAGTCATTTTTTTCGTGACCCGAATATAAGCCGAGGGGGCATTTTTCAGCCTGAAAAACGGGCTGAAAAACTCGGCTTATATTCGAGTATATACGGTAATAGAAAATAAAAAAGCTAAAGTGTTTTGGGACTTTAGAATTCAAACAGGGAAGCACCTGCACATAACACTCCAGTCTTTTGTCTTAAGCAGACAAGAAAGAACTGGTGAAAATCAGAAAATGCAAAGATCTGTAAATAGAATTAGATCAACTATGATAAAAGAAAGCAAAAAAGGTAGGCTCCTTGGGTGCGATCCCTAAAACATCTGGAGCACCACTTGAACACCATTGGCTTTACAAAATTGCCACCAGTCAATTGCAAAAAGTAGCTTTACTTGGAGCAGCTTACACCTCGTGAGGTTACTTTTAATACCAGCAAACAACAACATCTGCCTATTCCAGGGCCTTAAGAAGAACCCAACAAGTGGATAAAATGCCAACCAAAGGAACAAATTATTTTGGTCAGAGTTTAGGAAATTTGTGATTTTGCTCACACAGGGTCCTGGGCCCTCTTCTCCTAACTCTTAATACTCTACTTCTGAAAAGTGAGTGATGGGGTAGTGGGTCAGGAAAGTATGAAGAATATAGTAACAGTATTCTGTGCAAATGCTATTCTAATCTGTCAACAAAACTCTGGATCCAAGTCTCCATATACCTCATCTTTGGAAGTGGGGAAAGATTTTTCTCATCCTGTGATTTGAGATAATTTAATTGGAGATGCAGGGGAGTGAAATGAGGATGTAAAGCATTTGTTCTACTACAAAAGCTTTTCAGCTACGATCATATTGTTCAGTTTTATCCACATTGTAGGAAGGAGGGAACGATCAAACATGGAATACCAAGAAAGCAAGATGCAGTATTTTTAAGAAATGCAATACAACAGTACCACTTAGGCAAGTGGAACAAGAACATCTAATTCCCAAGAAGTAAAAGTTGAACAAACATAAATGTGATGATGTTTTGAGCTCATGTAAAGGAATACAATATATTAGTTTTCAGAAAAGATCTCACAGTACCCTAGTGTTTTTTCAGATCATAAGGCATTCTTTACAAATTACCTTGCAATTTCTGCTTTAAGCCTGCCTATTTCTTCACTTAGCTGCTGAATGCGTTTATTGTTCACCTCCTTCTCTGAAAGAAGCTTCCGATATTCTTCAACATCTGCATCTTTTTGTTGGCTCAGTAAATGCTGGAAGAGAACATTAAACAATCTTAAACTTAAGGCAGATCTAGTTTTAATTTAATACTCTTGTGCATTTCAGAAAGTGAAAGAATGTAAAAGTGAAACCAAGACTAATGTGGATCAAAATGACCATATCCAAAGGGTTTCTTCTAGATCAGCAGCCCCCAACCTTTGGGCATCAGGGACCAGTTCTGTAGAGATTTTTCCACGGATCGGAGGGGGCATGGTTTCGTGCCTTTCGTGCTGCCTGCATCCTACAGATGGGGCTTCACTTGTTTGCGCAGACTGGTTGCTGGCATGCCGTGGACCGGTGCTGGTCCATGGACCAGGGGTTGGGAAAGGATGGGAGAGGGAGAAGGAGAAGGAGAAAGATATATACTACTACTTCCTCACCACTTATAACTGATACTTTAGAAGAAAAAGATCTTATAAAAACTTACAAGACTAATACTTTATAACTTTAGTTTTAGGGGAATTGTACCCATGGATATTCTTATTTTCTCAAATAATCTGCACCCATGAAACTTCTCACATTTCATTATCGATTCATTATCTCATTCTTCAAGCTTCTTCATACCTTAATTGCTTTCTCTCTTAATTTCATTCTTTTCTATATAGCATAAGGTATATCACAGATATAGATTCACAACCCTCGACAGTAACTATTAACCTTCATATTTTACTTTTGTTCTCTCATTCTTCCTATGTTTTCAACCATTTTAAGAAAGCAACTGTTTTTAATTCTATAGAAACACCGTGCATGCTCTAGAATCTAAAAGGAGCTCACTTGAGTCCGGGCTTTCCATCGTTTGACATCCTCTTCCAGCAGCTTTTTCTCTGCTTGAAGCATCCCACTTTTCTCACTGAGCTCAGCATTGGATTCTTGCAGAGGCAAGATATCAGCTTCCAGTTTACGCACCTGAAATTATCACTGGGGAGAATTACTTGGAGCATTGTTTCCCCATACAGTCAAAATACAACATTTGTTTTTGTTTGAGAAAATAAATAGCTTGTTGTTTTATATCTTTTAATATTTCACCCGTTTGTTGGTAAAAAGACTACGGTTATAACCGCACATAAGATATAAATTTTAAAGGAGTTTTTATATTTTCCAACTTTCCACAAGTCAATCATCAGATCTTGTTCATTCTGCAAAATTTAGGAGAACGAAACAGTTTTTTAAAAATAAATACCAATAGTGCAATATTCTTTCAGGGTTCTGAACTGAATGAAAATCATAGATTTATAACTGTATAGGCAAAGGACTAAATCAGAGAATTTGTTTTAGTGGTTTCAAGGACAAATTTAAAATTCATACTAACTTTTGCTTGCATTTGCTGAAGTTCTTGTTCCAATTTCTCTTTTTCCTCTCTTAATATCTTATTCGTTTCTATCAAAACATTCATTGTCTCTGTCTTCTTCATTAACTCTTCATGTTGAGCAATTGTTTTTGCAGTCACCTACAATACAATGCAATGTTCAAATCCAAATATATGTTCCAAATTCCTAACTTGCTTTTCATTTTCAGTTTTTCATCTCGAGAAATGATTACTTATAAATACTCCCAAACTGAGGTCACACAAGAAATACAATGTAGAACTGAATAAGATCCATGAGCCCAGAGGACTAAGTCTCCTCCTCCTCTTATAATTCTCATTCCATGCATTTTCTGTTACAGAATCTTATGTAGTAACAAAGATTCTAGGACATTTGTGTACTCAAGTTCAGAGCCAACTATTATATGTCAACCAGGCACATTTGGCTTTTACCATTATTCTACACATACAGCAAACCATCTTCCAAGAGAACTTGGCACCAATTATATACCTCCTTAGAAAAATCTCATGATTTTTTTCAGAGAACCATTAATTTAGTTTTTCAAGTTCGCATATCTGGCATTCTTTTATGTACCAAAAGTAGCATTTCTGAAAACAAGTCAGTGGTATTGCCTATATATTATTAAAGCGATATTTCTTGATAATATGTGCGGTCTTGCAATAAGTTGTCATGCTTGTTGGTTGGCTCAGAACCATCATTAAAAAAAAGGGTAAGAAGGAATGTGTGGATACATACTTGTACTTTTTCTCTCTCTGCATTCAGACTTTGCTGCAGCTCATGCAGCTCTCTTTCTAAATGTTCCACCTGCTGGCGGTAGCGTAAACTCTCTACTTGTGCAACCTCAAATCGAGTTTCTGCAATCTCCTTTTCTCTGCGAATAAACCTGTAATGGGGGGAAGAAAATCCTAGTTAACTTTATAGATCTCCAAAATAAGTCTTGATGGGGGGTTCTTTTGGTCCACAAATCTAAACATTTAGATATTTCAATTTAAAATTTAAAAAAAGTTGAAATTTAAATGTACACCTCTAAAGAGAAACAGATTTGTCATTCACCAAAACTGGGATTTAGTTTTGGCACCATCACACTCTAGATCTGAATACAGCATCATTATTTTGGAATGAAGGATGAATGACTGAGTTGTCCTCCCAGTCCTGGGCAGCTTGCATTACTGGGTATATGAACAAGAGACAATCAAACCTCAAATAAGATATAAACTAAATTTGGAGTGGGAATTTAGATTCATCTCTCAATCATAGTTCCTTATGACCACACAGAAGTTAAATAGGTAGAGAATGTATAGGGTAGAAATTCAAGACAAAGAAGATGCAGACAATCATGGTGCCCCATTTGTTCAATATCATGGGTCTTCTAACAGCTGCGCTGGTTCGAAGATATTTTCATGTTCAACACAGTGCGTGCAAAGTGAGCTGCAAAATGTGGTTATGGTATGCATGTGGTACCATGCAAGCATTAATCAAAACTGTATTAGATCAACACATTGAACTCAACAATACCTGAGAATTTCTACCATTTGCTCTTGTGATTTTCCTTCTTCACTGAGAGACACATTCAGGGCTCCTGACCCGCCTTCCTTCATTGAAGCCATCATCTTGTTGCTCAGAGTTTCCAGCTGTTCGTGCAACAGTTGGCTTTGTTTTTCTAAGTCTTCACAGCGAGACGCAAGCTTAGAAGCTTCATCCTAGGAGAGAAGACCAAAACTGATCATCCCAGAAGCTTAAACAAATAAATTTGAATTCCAAGACTAGGCACAGCAATAAAACATGCCAGATTGCAAGAGTCAGGAAGAAGAAGGAAAAAAAAAACACCCTTCACCTTTAACGCTCTTTCTCGTTCTTCCCATGAAGCTCTGCTCTCTCGCAATGTGGATTCTGCTTTTTGGGCTGCTTCCTCTAATTGCTGCTTTATTGTGGAATTCTTTGCAACTTGCTCCTTGACAGCTTGTAAAGCTTCAACGTCAGAAGAATGAAGCATCAGCTCCCGTTCATATTTACTCTGAGCTTCAGCAGCTATCTTCGCCTATAAGAAGCCAGAATTATCATTGCTTCAGAGTTTGTAAGAAATTCAATGATTTAGTTTCCTTATGGTTGCTTCCTAAGTAAGAGATTTATACTTGCTGGCTAAGTGAAATACAAATGCATCTATGCAGAGAACAAAATCATCATCAGCTACAAAATCACCATCAAAATCACCATCAGTCACCATAAGTTCATCATGAATGTTCCCCTAAGATTTTGATATAAATGTTACATTAGAAGAAAATAATTTCTTCTAATGTAACATTTCATTACTGAAAAGGGGATCAGTATTATTCAAAAAAGGATGCAGAGAATAAATAATACCAAAACAGAAATAATATATAGGTGGATACTCCACCTATATATTGTTTGTACAAGTAATGTACAAGTTGAAGTTCAATGTTCCATGCATGCACATTGACTATGTGTATGAAAACGTAATGGGTAGTCAAAAAGCCCCCTGTTGATTTATTAAGGATCTGTGGGTGGAAATAAAAGCTGATGTATTAAATCTCTTTCAGACTCTCAAGAAAAAAAATCATTCCACATCACAGAACAGCAACAATAAGAGACCATTTAATTTTGAAGCGTCTTCTGCGAGACGGAAAAATTAGTGTTAGAATGCCTTCTTCATAATTGGTGTACACTTATTACTGGCATGCAAAATTGACTCTAAACCATTTACCCAATCTAATCAATATTTAATTCAACTGCAAAGGTCAGCCAAATATTTGAGAACCATACTTGCTCTTGACAGTCCCGTTTAGCTTGTTGTTCATTGCTGAGTGCCGTGTTTGCTCTCTGGAGAGCTTCCTGAAGTTCAGACTTCATATTGGAGAGGTTTTTCTTTAACTCGGAAAGCTACAAACAAAGCATCAAGGGTCAAATTTTCATTTCTTTAAAAAAAATGTTTATCTAAAAGAATAGTATAGACCAGTGATGGCTAACCTTTTTGCCATCGCGTGCCAGGAGAGGGGGGGACAGGGAAGGTCGCACGCGCGGGTGCCCACACGCATGTGCGCGCAGCCCCCTCCCCCCCTCCTGGCACATTATGGCCTGGTAGGCCCGTTTTTCTTTCTTACCTGGCTCCAGATCCTGTCTATTTATCTGGGAAGGGCAAAAACAGCCTTTCCCACTCCCTTGGAGGCCCTACAGAGGCTGAAAGTGGGACAGGAAGTGACATTTTTTGCTGTCCCCAGCCTCCAGAACCTCTCTAGGAGTCTCTAGGAGCCTCTCTAGGAGTCTTTGGAGGCCGGGGACAGCAAAAAAGTCACTTCCTGTCCCACCGGAAGTCAGGAAATGGGCCCTTTCAGCCTCCGTAGGGCCTCCAAGGGAGTGTGAAAGGCTGTTTTTGCTTTTCCCAGATAAATAGACAGGATCTGGAGCCAGGTATGAAAAAAAAGTGGGTCTTCCCCACCCACCCCAGTCCCTCCAGAGGCAGGAAACAGCCTGTTTCCCTACTTCTGTTGGGCCCAGAAGGCCCAAAAATCAGCTGGCCAGCGGGCGCATGCGCCCCAGAGCTGAGCTGGTGTGCCCACTAATATGGCTCCGTGTGCCACCTGTGGCACGCGTGCCATAGGTTCGCCATCACGGGTATAGACTTAGGTTTTAAAATAACAATGATTAAAAATGTCCTGGACTTGCCTAACTTAAGGTAAAGTATTTTCAGCACTTTAGACAATAAAACTCCTTACCAAGAAATATATTTAATACATTTCTGCTTCCAGATATTCCCAAAGAAATATTTTTAGTACAGTTATAGAGGAATCTAAGGACTTTTTAACATACTGCCTGCAAACTCTCAGTGTAGAAGTGAATCAAGAGACATTTATGTTATCACATCTTTTTTTTGTGGGGGGGGTCTTAAAATGTTCTTGTGCAGCCTGCTCTTGGAGGGGATTCAACTGAATCATAGATATTTAGCTTTGGGATGAGACAGGATCAGGCAACCTAAACTTTTCCATATCTGCAACCAACCATTTGCTGTTCTTCAGCATACTTCAATTTGGCCTATCTCATACCAGATTTCTGATCTGTGAAAGATCAAACTACAGGAGAAGCAGATTGATGGAAAATGAAATCTGACACTATTCTCAGCAGACATGGAAATACACGTTTGCCTATAAATCCTTAGACCTTTGAACATAGTGACTGAAACCATCATTGAATGAATCTTCCTATTCTATAAACTAAAATGTACAGAACACAAATTGCAGATAAAAAGTATCTGGACCACTAAATCTTTTTGTGCAGCCCTTCTCTGCTGCCACAAATTTTAATGAGTAAATTAAAGCTACTTAACCCTTAACCAGCTATATACAAAGCCAGGTATACTCAAACAGCCAGATGCAAGGTCTTTGACCCAGGGGTGAAATGCTCCCGGTTCGGACCAGATCAGCCGATCCGGTAGCGATGGCAGCGGGTGGTTCAGAGAACCGGTGGCAAAAATCCCTGCCCCCCCATGCCCAGCTGAGCCGCACGATCATCAGAGGCTTTTTTTTACTTTTAAAAGCATTTTTTCTACAACCTCTTCCGACGAAAAAATGCTTTTAAAAGTTAAAAAAAAAGCCTCTGATGATCGCGCAGCTCATTTGGGATCATCAGAGGCTTTTCAAAGCATTTTTTTCTGCAACCTCTTGGCCGAAGAGGTGGTAAAAAAATGCTTTGAAAAGTCTCTCACAATCCCAGCTGAGTTGCCTGATCGGCAGAGGCTCTTCAAAGCATTAGAAAAAATGCTTTGAAAAGTTAAAAAACAAAAAAGTTGGCCACACCCACAGAACCAGTAGTAACAAATTTTACATTTCACCCCTGCTTTGACCTCCAAAGATAGAAACAGAGATACAAAAATACTCATTCTGGCAAGAGAAACAGAGATAGAGAGATGGACATGAATGAATAATATGAATGAATATCATGATAAATATGTTCCAATTGCTAACATTTTTATATTCAAGTAACAGCATTCAGCTGAAGCTGATGGATGTTTCCGTCAGTGCGGGAAACAATTCTCTTCACTCTAAATTTCCGTAACTTCCAAAATCTCCCTGCTGAAATTGCACTGACAGTAAAACAGCCAAAATTCATTTCTCTCACTCTTCTGACAGAAAACTTTCCTGGATTAGCATTTTCCATCAATAAAGAGAATCAGTTGTATCTAGTAATATGATTTCTAAAGAAAATGTTTTGGAGAACCATTTGAAATTGTTAAAAATTTGAAAATTAGTTCAAGTTTTATCTTAATTGTGCTAAAACGAGCAACAAAGTGCTTGATTTTCAGTTCTTCCACAATTCCTTGGAAGAACATAATACAAGATGTACAGGATGACAAATAAAAGCAGAGCAACTTCCCAACATCTAACATAACATGTCCTTGAGCTATGTGGCAAACTTTGAAAGCAATTGGTGTTCCAAAATGTTTCAACAAGAAAAAAAAATGACAATCCAAAACAGGAACGCTTAGAACGTCTTACATGTTGTCCCTATGCTACTTCTCTTTTCCAGTTATGTACAATAACAAGAAAGTCTGATGCAGAAAAGAATCATGTTAGTTATACCTGCTGTTCCATGTTTTCTATAGCTTTACGTTTTTCATCTTGAAGCTCCTGTTTTTCTTTCTCAGCCTCCATTAATTTCTTCTCTAGCTGGGAATGATACTCTGAGGACTCTTTCAAGCGGGTCTCAACAGTGGCCCGAACCTCTTCAGTCACCTACACAGTAAGATGGAATCAAGATAAGAGTATATATAAGAGAAATGCATCGATGCAATTGCATTTCAGGTATTTAAAAGACATTTCTATGGCTCCAAATTGATTTAGCAGCTAGTCTTCTCATAGCCCGAGGAATATTTTCCAAGGTCAGCAACAAATCTGAAAAACATTCATGGAATAATAGCATGCTTATGCTTTAGAGTTCCAAAAACAAGCAAAATATCCATATAAATAAAACATTTGGAGAAAGGCAATGCCATCACAACATTACCTATGTGTTCTTATCCCATTTTGAAAATATATTGTTTCAGATGATTCATCTGACTCAAATCAACGAAAAACAGAAAGACGAATGTAAGGGTTAGACATATTGCAGCATCTGATGAAGTCAGGCATGCCTTGTGAAAGCTTATACCTTGTCAGAAGTAATTTTAATTCATTGTATGTCTATTGCTGGTCGATGACCGTAATAAAGTTCTATTCTATTCTATTCTATTCTATTCTATTCTATTCTATTCTATTCTATTCTATTCTATTCTATTCTATTCTATTCTATTCTATTCTATCCTATCCTATCCTATCCTATCCTATCCTATCCTATCCTATCCTATCCTATCCTATTCTTATACCTTTTACTTTTGCTTAGTTGGAAAATGTGCTACCAGTCTCATGATTTCTTGCCACCATAGGCTCTCTTCCTACAATGCATTCAGAGGCAGCAGGCATTCGGAGAGCATATGTATTTTACAAGGGATTACATCCAATGAAGCTAAATCAGTTTACAGGACATACAGCAATTTTTGCATGAAGCATTCACTTCTTACTTGTCTGTTCCCTGCTATCAAGGTGGCTTACTACATTCTGAAAAGCAATGTTGAAAAGAACCTAACAGAATAATTAACCAGTCAAAAGTTTAGAGCAAAACAATTAATTTACTCCAGAGCCTTAAAAAGAAGTATTCTGCTGTAGCAAAAGAGAAATATAGATAATTTTGGAAACATACTTTAAAGTCAAACTAACTGTTTTTCTTTACCATCTGTTATGTTTTTAAATGAAATAAGAAAGAACAAAGAGTAAGTGGATGAAAAAAATGTCTTGATGAAAAAAAAATATTTTTGATGTATCTTTTTTTTTTTACAATATGGATGGGCAAACTCAGCTTCCTCTAATGCTGCCTTTGTATTTTCAAAAGCCCTTTTGACCAATGAATAACTGTTACCTGATATTTTGAGGGGATAAAATACATGTGAACTATGGTTCAAGACTAAAGTAGGCTTAATCCATTAAATAAAGAAATCCTATGCATCTTCAAACCAAGGGGAAAAACAGCCAAAAATGCCAGCCCAATCCATGGGTAGGATGTTCCACCAGCTACTTTACATTAATCAACTATTGAAAGACTTGATCATTTCCTTCTTCCTTCTGACAAATTAAGTACAGTCCCGGCCCACCAAAGATTGGATAGTTCTAGTTTAAAGCTAGAAAGAACAAGCTTTCTGAATTTCATCTGAAAGCAAATGGGCATTCAGTATCACTGAAACAAAATCTAAATGATACAATCAGAAAGTCTTTCATTAGATGGCAATCTGGCTACAACTTTCTGAAACTGTTCAGAAATACTTCTAAACATAACAGAATAACTTCCTAAGGATTGAACCAATCCTGGTCATGTCCATTCAATCCCAGATTTGTCAGATATAGGGGACAAAAATGATTGTGGTCAGTCAGGAACAAGGCTGAAGGGCCAAGCGCTCCTCTGATCCTTAAAAGGAATACTTTTGTCTTGCTACATGCATTTTTCTGATGAGAAAATTCTCAGGTGGAATTTCATCAGGAAAACAAAGTTCCATAGCTGAATTATATTTAGTGGATAATATTAAAAGCAAATTACCTGCTTTTCTTTGTTAAGGGATTCTTCAAGGCTCACAACCATAGTTCGGTACTGCTCCACATTACTTGTGGCAGTCTTCAGCCTCTCCTTCAAATCATTAACTTGGTCATCAGATTGCCTCAATCGACTTACAAGATCATCCACATCCTCTCCAATACTAGACTGACCTAAAAATTCAGAAGCAATTATTAAATAGGGATTTAGTATGTGAAATAATAGCACATTTATAGTACGTTTTCTTAAAGTACATAATCTTTTCTCAATGGTTTAATAACTTTCAATATTTATTCATAGAGGCTTTTTAAGACAAAAAAAAAAGAAAAACTACAATCAGCAAAGAATGTTATGAAATTTAAGTGCTTGTGAAGCTGGCAAACAGATAAAATTGGCTGTAGCCGTTTCACTCATCATACAAAGCCAGAAACGGATTTGCAGTTTGTAAACCAACCTAACGATCCTCCCACAACTCAGGAAAAAAGGGAATGTCAGTCTACCATTGCATAGACTATAGCGCTGCCTGTTTAATGATACAATATCTTCAATTTCCACAAAAACGGTATACAGTTACACCCCACCAATTGTAATTTTGGGCCAATGATAAAATAAATTAAATTTGAATTGCATCGTTTAGAAGATGTATTTTAAAAGCCCTCACAAAACAGCACCATGAAAGCCTTATATTCAGCTTCTTCAAAATATCTCTGGCATGTTGAATTCTACTCATCATGCTGAGGTTCCTCTTTCCTGGTTCTTACATTGGGTATAGGTTCTAACTGGCAACACATCCTTTCCCCCCTTACCTTGGCCAGGAGCTCTCTGCAATGACTGAGAAGCTATTTGAGCTTCCATATTGTGAAGCTGTTGCTTTAACGCTGCTATCTCCTTTTGAGCATTCTTCAGCAGCTCTTTTGTATTAGCATGAAGATTCACTTCAGTTTCACACTGTCTTTTAGCATCCAGGAGGTGAATCTGAGAAGGAACATCAAGCACCTTACTTCACATTTCAGCACCACATTTCATTTACCCAGAAAACAGTTTAAAGTGCACTCTTTACCTAAATATCAAGATTGTTTTGGCCTTTTGTCTCAAAAATATACTCAAAACAGAACATTTAAACTTACCATCTTTTCATTGCTAAATAAATATTAAAAACTCTTTACCCCAAAATGTAAAGGTGTCAAGATTTTCTTAGCAACTGAAATCAATCATTCCCCATTCTGTCCACGTAGAAGACTAGATAATTTGTGTGGTACAAAACACTGCATCCACTGATATAAAAGCACTACAAGATTCAGTGTTCAACATATCCAGAGAATATTATCTTGTCTCCTGCTGGTATAGAAGAAAACCTAGGGCTAGAGAGCAAATCCCTGGCTTATGTTGTAAATCCCTGGCTTTCTTAAGGAAAGGGAACTGAAAGACAGGAAAAAATATAATACTTTTCCAGCAGCACATGAAGGGCTGGAAGTCAACAGAGATATACAATGTTCAGATGCAATGAATCCTTTTACAAGATGATCACAATATGCAACATCACAAGTACAGCACACATAATGTGCCTTGGTGTGATCCTGCTTACCTATGAAGCCAGATGACAAACTGAACAGAAGAGGAAGCAGGGGAAAAAATCCTACTACTGGCAGGGATGATCAAAATATCTACTACCTGTGCCAGAACTCAAACAGTCAAGTTGGAGATCCATTAATATACGTCCATCTCCCCCCCCCCCCAAAAAAAACAGTGGAATAATGTGAATTCCAAATGCAAATACAGTAATTTTAAATAAACTTTTCTATTTTATAAACAGAATTCCTCCTGCTCATCCTCCCAGCAAGAGAGGATTGTGATGGAAAGATGTTTTAAATATGTTCACTTAAGTCTACATCAAATTAAATTCACTGAACTAAAAGTTCTTTAAAATTATATTCCATTTCCAAACCAAAATAAGGAATCTTTTGGATTCTGTTTAGCATTCTGTATACCCTTAAGATACTAAACCAGAGCTTAAATAAACTTCCAAATAAGCTTAAATAAACTTCCAAATAAGGAATTTATAATATCTTGAATTACAAATGGCAAGATGCCTTTCTATTAAAGTGACTACATTGAAAGTCATCCAAACATCTAATTTCTTCAGTTTCCAATACTTACATCCTGATTTTTGGAGAGAGTGTGTCTTTGCTCCACCTCATTTTCCAGTTTTTTCTTCAGCTGGGCTATTTCTCTTTCCAACTTCTCTACTTGATTATTGAGCCTCTGTCGAGTTTCTGTCTCCCCCTTTTCCAAAATTACCTGGTAAAAAAATACATTTTATTATGTAGTCTTTCTGCCAAATCTTGTTTATATTTATTTACCAAACATAACCAATAACAGCATTACAGATCTGAAGCATGTGGAACTTATGATGCTTCAGGACGTTTTTGGTCCATATCATTACATATTGTGGAGAAGTGTTTCCTCTATCTCAGCAACTTTAAAATGTATGGATTTCAACTTCTAGAGTTCTGGGACATGAACTCCCAGTGTCTTAAAAGTCACCCAGGTTAAGAAACACTTTTTAAGGAGAATAAAGAGAGAGAAAAAAATGCAATACAACTGAACATACCTGAATAGATTGCAGATTAGTAAGGAGCAGATTTTGTCCTCTATGTTCTGCTATTAAAGATTCTTTTTGCTGAGTCAAACGAATTTCGGCCATCTTTAAAATATCTTTTTCCTTTTTCAAATTCTCTGCTCTCACCTTCGGAAGAGATATTTCATTTTACATTAATTAATTCAATTCACATCCACATTTTAAATCCAAATTCATTGTTCAACATCTGAATACATCATGTTAAAGTAAATTAATCAACTCATGATAAGTTCTGCTCCCCCCCTAATTTTGGGGATATATGGTAGGAAGATGTAAGCAATTCTGTAGAAGAAAATAACACTGTGATTCTAGAATGGGTGTGGGCATATGAAATTATTATACTCCTTCCACTCGATTCTTTGTCTCTGTTTTTTTTTAAAAGAAACCTATCGTTTTCCTTCAACGTCAGACTTACAGAAACTCCAGAAAGAACCAAGTAGGAACAAACCAGCATGTAATCAGCATATATCAGTATAAACAAACCAGTATTTCAAAGAAGGTTAGTTTAGTGAAAGATCATGATAACTCTATTTTATTATGTTTGTATATTTTTCTCACATTCCTTCCAAATTCAATTTGGCTTATGTATTATTCTTACTTTTAAGATTATATATTGTTTACTCTTAAGCTGTTTCACAGAAAACCTACAACCGTACAAATTACTTAAAATATTAAAAATAGTTAGAATAATTAAAATGATCTGTTGTTAAATGCATGATCAAAGTGTTACATTTTCAAAGTCTATTTAAAAGGAAAGAAAACAGTTAAAGCTTTTGGTTCAGAAGAGAGTTCCTTCAACACCTTTTGGGACAATTACAATAAAGACTTGAGAGTATCTGCAACAAGCCTAAGATTGCACATGTGCAAGTTGTAAGATTAAGATATCCTTAAGACTTTTCATGGCTGAAAGGAGATTTGGAGCTGGGCCACTTGGGCAAAATGTCTCTTTATGCACTGGATCCTATTTATTGATCACAACAGCAGCAACATCACTGATGATGTTACTTAGTTGGGTAATGCAAGCAAACAACCAAGCTCAGAGAGCACCAGAAATTCCACAGTTCCATCCTGAGCCACGGATATTAGTTGGATGGTTCATCCAATTAAGTCTGCTTCAGAAAAACTGTATTTCAATCCTTACAATCCTCCACAGTCAAAATAAAATATTTTAGGAGGATCCCAAATTGGAATTAAACTAAAGGAGGCTTATTAGAAGTCTTTGCCATTACAAAATAAACAATACTGTAAAAAATAGCCAGTAGCAATCACCTCTGCAACAGTTAATTTTTCATTGGCTCCTCTTAATTCTTGAGTCATTGTGTTGATGATCTGTTCTTGCTTTTGAGTAGTTGCTGACAGCTTCTGAATTTTCTCATGCAGTGATGTGATCTCTCGCCGATATCCCTCTACATTATCTTGCAACATCTCATAACTTCACCAGGAGGAAAACCAGGAAGGTTTTATTCCATTGTAATTGATGTAACGAAAGCAGAAAGGAAAATCAGAAAAAAAAATTCTTTTAAAATGTACAGGGAGTAAACAAGGGGAAAGAAAATATTTGGAAGATTCTGAAGTGGTTGTATTAGTATGAAGTGCAGAAATAAGTTACTCTGCGATAAGATAGGCAGCCTATAAATTTATATGTGCATGTATGTGTGCGCGCATGCGCGCATTATAATGGGGAATGTTTTCTATTCATGGTTTCAACAATTCTACTTTTATTATTAAAATTATTAAATTATTTATAAAGTATACATGAAATAAAATAAATCTCTCTTCCATTTTTTTTCTCTCTGTAGTCATAACCACTGAAGAGTCTCCAAGTTCATTCAGATAACCCGAGGTGTTCTTTTTTGAAGCGATGATGTGCCCTGCGCGCAGGCATGCACACACAAAATCTCAACTTCGTTAAAATATTTTTAATGGTCAATTAAGTGTTTGAGAATACTGAAAGGTAGCCTGCCACTCTGAATTAACAAATGAGCTATTCAGACAGATACAAGCAACATCCTAAATTCTTGAACAACATTTTCCCCAGTATTTATCCTAGTTAATTATTTCAGAATTATATCTGTGATATGGGAATCACCTATGGTAATTGGCTAATGTATGAAAACAAAAATCAAATAAAAGCAATTTGATAATGAAAGTGAAACAGAAATCATAGAGAACTGCATTGTATTCTAGAAACGAAAACTTTTCAGTTTTTCCCACTTCCACCCAAAAAGAACAAATTATTCCCTCCATGAGGGGGAACAGAAAATACACATTTATTTCCTATGAGTCTGGGCCCTTCACTAGGCACAGTGTATCCATATATGTTAAACACAATCTCATGTTGAAAACAGTAGCTTGAAACTAACCATGATCACCAACACACAGGTTTAAGTATAGCCAAAAAGAGAATAGAGCAGGGAGGGAAACAACAAAAACCAAACATATGGCATTCTCAATTCCAAAGCTTAGATGATGCTTTGGTGGCGCAATGGTTACAATGCGGTATTGCAGGCTGATTCTGCCCACAGCCTGGAGATTGATTCTGATGGGGGTCATGGTTGACCCAGCCTTCCATCAGTAAAATGAGGACCCAATTGTTGGGGGCAATATCTTGACTTTATAAACTGCTTAGAGAAGGCTGTAAAGCACTGTGAAGCGGTATATAAATTTAAGTGCTACTGCTAGTGCTATTACTATTGATGTTACGCTGACCAAATGCATAATTTTCCAACACTTTTCCAAGAAATATGCTAATTGAAACTGGAATTTTCTTATTAGTAGTGAAACATGCTAAATCAATTGTGAAGGGATTTCTTTTAATGAGTGTTCCTGATTTTAGCTTACCGCTTAGAGGCAAATTCAAGTTGGGTAGAAATCTTTGTATTCTGTGACTTCAAGTCAGTAACCTGTTCTTGAAGCTTCTCATTTTGTTCATTCAGCAGCTTGTCATTCTCTGCCTTTTCTTTCTTATAGTTCTCAAAAAATTCCTGCAGCTGTGGAGTGTGTGGAATAAACAAAACATATAGAGGTAAACAGAAGAAAAACGTATTTGATTTTGTAAGTGTGCGAAAAGCAAAACCCATACCTGTTTAAGAGCAGCCTTTGCTTCTGCTGCTTCAGTTGACTCGATCACTGGGACTGAAGTTGGAGTTGAAGCTGGAAGGGAACCTGACAGGCGCTTAGGGGTTGATGTCAGAGACAGTTCCTCAGGCAAGATGCTTGACGCTGAATTATACCAAAAAAGAAAATTTGGAATCCATGGAGATTGTACAGAGTTCAGTGTCCTGAACTCACAGCATCCCACTGAAGTCAGATAAGAGAAATCCTAACCCAAGTGGATCTAAAGAGATTTATAATTGGCTGAAGAACTGAACGCAAGCTCCCTTGTTTTAAACTAACAATCAAACCACTTGAGCAAGCTAGCTGTAAGCCTCATACATGGGCCACATCATGAGCTTCCCGAACATTTAGTTGGCAAAAGGCATACTACATCAATTTTAAAAAAGTGGTTGAGGCCAAGACAAAAAATAAATCTTGATTCATTTATTTATATCTAAATGTAATGAGAATCAAATACAATTAATGCAGTTACTCTCTACTCATGTATTTCATAGTTTAGCCCTTTTGTCACATTTAAAATTCATTTGGTAGCAATATCTGATGGGTTTGTGCACCTCTACATAAATGTTATCTGTAGTGACATATTTATTGGCTCTGGCATTCAGAGCTACAAACACTAAATTCAACCTGTTTCATAGTTTGATGAAGTTATCACCATGACAATATGCAACAGAATAAAAAGAGAATGCTTCCTACAGTCCAGCTTGACTTCTGGTGACTTGACAGATAATAGTCATGTAATTTATTTCGGCAAAACCCAGAAAAAAATTGTCTTTCCCTTCTTATGGAATTTGACCTTCCCATCTAGCCTGCAGCTTTGTTATTTCCTGTGCTAATTAGGTTAGACCGGTTTCGTTTTCCAAGATTAGTTAGATTCTAGCATTTAGCTACACGTATACCAGCTTCAACAATACCGTTAAACAAATAATGTGTTTCCCCGAAAATAAGACCCTGGTCTTATATTTTTTTGAACCCTGAAATAAGCGCTTGGCCTTATTGCCATGTGCTCAGAAGACCGATTGGGCTTATTATCAGGGGATGTCTTATTTTGGGGGAAACAGGGTATTAAACCATAAACAAATACAAGACAAAATATGTCAGCTTGCTTAAAATCAAAGGCCAAAGTCTGTTTTCTGTCTTTCATGTTTTCATGCAAACATTTAAAAAAATCCCTAACAAAAACAATACAATAGAAACGAGGAAACAGGAATAACTCTAAAATGTTAGATCAGCTTTTCTTCATTATCTTTTGCACTATAGTTCTAAGAATTCTCAGAATAAGACTAATAATTAAAGCAAATTAAAAAATAAACAATCATTTTTATTATTTCTCTAACGGTTAAAAAAAAAGGTAAACATTTCCCTTGTCCAGTTGTGTTTGACTCTAGGGGGGTGCTTATCTCTGTTTCCTAGCTCAGCCAGAGTTGTCTGAAGATACTTCCAGGGTCATGTAGCCAGCATGATTATATACTGAGGCACAGGAAACACTGTTACCTTCCCACCGAACTGGTACCTATTTACTAATTTCATTTGCATGCTTTCAAGCAGCTAGGTGGGCAGTAACTGGGATAAGAATGGGAACTCATCCCATAACATAGTGCTTGGGTCTTGAATTGCCTACCTTCTGGTCGACAAGACCAGCACCTTAATCTCTAGACCACCGCACCCACTTTTCTGTAAGGTTAACCATGGTGAAAACCTACATTGTGACTGCTTTTAATGATGAAAAGGCTGGACAGGATTTTTTTCCCCAAAGCAATGATGCAGTTCAGAAAAAAATCAATAAAAGAATGCCCGCGTCCCTGCCCAATTCTCACCTTGCAATGGAATGGCAACTCCAGTAGTTTGGGCCAGCAAAATCCGATACATGTCACGCTGACGCACTATGGAATCTACAAGCTGCATTTGATGGCGGCGTGCCTCACGCAGCTTTTCTAGCTCGGTAATAGCTTCTCCAAGTTGATTCTGGAGCTCAGAAATCCTGTCATGGCAAGAAAAGGTTATTTATGATAAAATATAGAAATTATGGTGCCAAAATGGAGGAATGGTTTAAAAAATAGGAATAAAATTGTATTTTGAATTTAAAGCAGAGATATGAACTATCACCTCTAGTACAGTGATTTTTTTGCTTATAAAATGGGCAGAACAGTTTCTGAGAAAATGTTCAACAAGCATATTTTTATTTCTACCTGTATTTCTTCATACTATCTTTCTGAAATTTGACTAAAAGTGTAAGTTTGCAGCTAATATACAAGAAGGAATCAGTAAGTATGCATCTGAAGCATGATCTGACAAGGCAACCAAGACCCACCCTTCTCCTCAAAAAAAAAAAGATAAAGGAACTATAGAAGTTACTGAAAACATGTAAGAGTTATGATAAAGCTTCCTTTTTTACAGTGGGGGAGATCCTGAACACTGGGTTAGCCCCATGTTTTCTAAATTTCACCATTATTAATTTTAAGCTCTTAATAATTCTTAACTAACTCTTAATAATTAATTAATTATTAAGGTCTTATAGAATTATTTTTTACTTGAACACCAATGTCAGTGTTAATAGAACCTTGATTCTAGACACCAACTTCTGGTGTTCCAAATTCATTGCCAAAGCTGGAACATACTTAGAAGAAGTGGTTTCTTGTTCTTCTTTCTCCTTTGCCTCTCCCAGCTCTCGAAGTGCTACTAAGAGGCGTTGATTTTGCTGCTGAAGTTCTTCAATGTTTCTGTAGGAAACCAGGCGCTGACTTATTACTTCAGAAGAGCTGCTGATGTCTGCAGAACTGACTTCTTCATCACGGATGACGTGATTACCTCGGGCTTCTTCAAGCTCCATCAATAATACCCTTATCTTCAAATAGGAAAATAGTTAATTCACGCTATAGAACTCTATCTTCCATCAAATAAATACATATCCTCCATTCTTTCAAATTTACAGGATATCATCCATTATCACACAAATCCATTTCCAGAGTTACTTAAGTTTCAGGTACATTTAGTTAGCATAACTAAATCCTAACTACGTCCCATTCTTTTTCTGGTGGTTGTGACAGCATCCTTAAAACCATCTCCAAACTAGTCAAAATCATACCAACATTCAATCATTTTTGCAATCAAAATTTGACAATGGGATTTCTAGGTGTTGAAGGTTAATGGGAGGCCTAGAAGCTATACATGGCCCATAGATTATCCATCCTTGAGTTAAAATCACCAAATATCAGACTCAGTTATTTTCCCTTTAGGTCAGGGAATCAAATTATAGAACAAATAGGATAGGATTCTTTACTCCTAGCTTCGTTCTCTTTCTATGTCTAGTTTCTCGTTTCTGAGCCTCTTTTGTCAAGTATTAGATGAACTCTATTTCATTGGCAAGTTGGCTCAGTCAAGCAGTTCATCTGTGTGTTTCACCCTCCACCTATGGAATATAAGAAGCCTATTTTAACAAGGCATCTGCTGGGAGAACAGTGAGTAAAGCTATATACAAAGTTTGTACTAAAGAGCTCAACAGTTCCCATTTTACTACTTTATGAGAGGTTTACAGATATTCCAATTTCACAATAAAAATCATTTATTTATAGATACAGGTGTGCTGTTATAACTTCCATTAAGCGATGGATAGCAAGTTAAGGACGACCTGTATTTTCAAGTCATGTGATTCAACAAGAAATGGTCTATCTAAAGAACTAACCTGTTGTGAAAGATCTTTGACTTGAATTTCAAACCTCTGGTTCTCTCTTTCAAAGACAGAAGAATGCTTGTTTGCTTTATCAGCCTCTTCTTGTAAGCGCTGAATTTCCTGTAACCCCAAATTAAGCATGACTAAAACTGAAAATTGTTCAATACTTTTAAAAATCTTAGTATTTGCAAAAAATAAAGAAAAAAATAATTTATATCATTATTCATCACTCATAATGATTCATGTGATCTTAACATATATGTTTGTATCAGTGGCAATGAATAGGTTCCTCGTTCATGGCCCATTGGGAACAGGGCCGCGGAAGTGACCAGAGCGCGTGAAATTCCATTTGCACAAGCAGTGTGCGCACCTGCAAAAACATCCCCTCCCTTCTCTGTTGCCAGCCCTCCGGAGCCAGAAAGGTTGAACACTGCTAGTTTAACGGACTTTTTTTAGAAAGAGAAAAAAGGAAAAAATAAATATATAAATGCTATATTAAGATTAGAACAAGCAAATTAAATCTCTCCATTGTTGTCCAATCATGGCTCCTGGTGAGAACAGTTGCTCAAATATATAAAGAAATGACTGTTCACACTCCTGTATAGTTTATAGGGAAAGTGGTTATATTTCTATCTTCACAATGTCATCTCATTCAAACCAAATAAACGTAGTCCTCGACTTACGACCACAACTGAGCCCAAAATTTCTGTTGTTAAATGAGACATTTGTTAAGTGGGTTTTGCCCCCCTTTACAACCTTTTTTGCCTCAGTTGTTAAGTGAAACACTGCAGCTGATAAGTTGGTAACTCGGCTGTTAAGTGAATCTGGCTTCCCCATTGACTTTGCTGGTCAGAAGGTCACAAAAGATGATCCCATGACCTTGGGACACAACAATGGTCATAAATATGAACCAGTTGCCAAGCACCTGAATTTTGATCACATGATCATAGGGATGCTGCAAAGGATGTAATTGTGAAAAATGATCATAAGTCACTTTTTTCAGTGCCATTGTAACTTTGAATGGTCACTAAATGAACTGTTATAAGTCGAGGATCATCTGTATTACTAATCAGTACGCTATGACAAATATCATTTACAAGTTTATTCTTTGTAATAAATTAGCATTTTTTTTTACATTATACGAATGTTCACTAAAATCATCTCAAAGCAGCCAATATAAAATAATAATACCCCCTTAATTAATAAAATATATGGACTGATTCAAATAAGAGTAGTAATCAAAATTATTATTCAGAAGATATATTTTAAATTGCTTGTGGGATGCCCAGGGAGAAGCAGTATACACAAAGAAAGCAGTTTACGGTTATAGAGCATCAGACAAGATGGCTTTTCAAGTTGTGGAAGTGAATATAGATAGCAAGGACATAGTCAACTAAAGAAGATGGCCTCAGAGTCTGGGAAGGCTCTGAAATAGGTGTATGTTCTGTCTAACCTATTATTACATTACTCATCACCTCAGGTCAATGTTCACATAATTAGCATGGAGGAAAAACAAAACAACATAAGGAGCTGGACCTGGAAGAAATCATTTAGGTTATAAACTGATCCTCTGTTCCAAAATTTTGCCACATTCTTGACAAACTAATTACAGAAGAATTTTAAGGAGTCTTCAAACAATATTAAGCAGTGAGCCACACCATCACTGAAATCACACAAAGCAAAACTTGATGGGTGGTAATACCATAAGCTACACTGCTTGTTTAGATAAACATAAACAACCAAAAAGAGAGTTTGTCAGGAACATTGTTAGCGTTTGAATCTATATGCATATAGACATTCTTATTTATGAAACTTTTAAATCTGAAACCTCTACATGAAGTCTGAAGTGTTACCATCCACTGAAAGCAACATTCTTTATCACAAAGTACAGGTCTAATCCCCCAAATCTGTTTTCTGTTATCATTTTCTTAGATCGATGTATACTATAAATCCTCCATTAAATTTTGCTCTGAAATCAGAAGCCGATGAATTGCAAATGAAAAATAGTTTATTGCTGAAAAACAGTGTGGGATCCTAGAGCACCTTTGCAAAGGTTGTTATATTTTGTGTCTGAACTTCCCTTAAGTTTTATACTGACCTTCATAGCTTGCTCAAGTTTGCCAGAAAGACTCGCCACTGCCTTTTGGGAACGTTCGTATTCTTCTCGCTGACGCTTCAGAATGGGTGCCTTGGCTTCCACTTCCTGCACTATTTCATCCAAATATTTATTGATCCTCTTATTCTCTAATTTTTCCAACAGCAGCTGATCCTGAGCTTCTACGTAGGCATTGTAAAGCTGTGGTGAACAAATCAAAATAGGCAATCGTCCCGTCAATGTTTTTTATCCAAAAAGAACTTTTTAATGTATCATTCAGTTATGTGTTTGAGGGGCTTAACCATCCAATATAATCGATCTGGACTTGTTACCCTCCCTAACAGCCTATACACAGAGAGAAAGAATCTGAAACAGTAACAAGTAATTTGTCCAAAATGAATTAAAGTACTTCTGTAAATTATAATCCAGTTTTAAATATTAGTAAGGAACACATTTCTTATTAAAGAACACTACATTTATATATATTTTCTTCCTTTTTCTATGTGGATTATATGGCCAGGGACATCATATGAGGATAATCCCAAATACTACTTACTGACATTGAAATTTCTGTTTAAACACTATTCCTGTGAATGTTGCTACCATCAAATACATGAACTTGTAAAGAGTACAAATATCATTCATTTAATTCCTACCTCAGTTAATTTCATACCAGGCTTGACCACTTTTGCAACAGCAGCAGCTGTAGGCGACATAGCTGCCAGCTCATCCTCTGAAAGTATGGCTCCTGGAAAAGATTAAGGTCACAGCACATTTTTAAAAGGTGATCATTTGTGTAATAAGCAATCGAATTAAACAATCTTCCTCTCAACATATTTTTAGCATATTAACTGTGCTCCGATAACCCAAACAACACAAGCTGCATGGAATGAGCCTAAGATTTCTGAACCCTTTGTAGGCTCATTCCAAATGCTGGTTAGGTTTAATAAGATTCATTTAAGAAAATTTCGAAGTTGAATATCAAAAAGGTTTGATATTGATGATTGACATTAACTAGAAGCTCTTGGGCAACACGATATAACAAGCTATATTAGCCAAAAGCTTTTGAACTTCTGCTGGCTGCGCAGTGGAATTTGGAAAGAATAGCACCTATGTCCAGAAAGAAGCCAAGGGCGCCTCATGAAACAATCTTAAACTATAGTTTGAATAAAGGCATTTAGGAACCTGCAGACTCCATTTATTAGAACTATTCCACAATCTTGATTCAAAGAGGAAAGAATGATATTGGATTTGATTTAAGGAGGTATGTCTGTGCTCGGGGTACAGTCCAAATCATCTCTTCCCCTTGAAATACAGATCTTTGCATAGCCTTACTCAGAGGTCAGGCTCACTTGCACTGTTTCAATTAATTATAATTCTTGCAAATTACAAAATTTAGATTATTAGTTTATATATTAAAAACAAAAATGACCATGAATATTGCTCAAAAATGTTCCTGTTATAGCAAGCTAATCAGTTAATGGTAATGCTGAGTGCCCCAAATTTTAAACTGTCCCTTCCCTAGTAGTTACCGGACCTTTTCGCTTGGTAGCCGAAACTAGATCATTTGCATTGTCCAACTCTTTCTCCAACTTGCTGATCTTCTCCTTCAGTTCTTTTTCAACTGTAACCTTTGCTTGCTCCATCTCAGCCAAATGATCCTGTGTTTCTTTGTTAGCTGAGAAAGGCAGAAAAATACATTGGCAGCAAGTTATATGCATGTTCTATGGAAGATCATGTGATTGATGACAATAAGGCAGATACTTCCACTTTAGTAACCCACTTCACATTATTATTGGCGATGAAGAAAAACCAAAAAAAAAAAAAAAAAAAGCAGACTTGCATTGCCCAAACAATATATTCCCTCTTCCCAAGGCAAACAGCAAATATCTTTTGAAAATGAGCAAGCCAAAACTAGAATATATATAAAAAGTAAGGCGAACAGATAAAATAACTAGCATTTGTTAATGGAAAAGGAATTCTATGATGTTTGTGGCTATGTCTTGCCTTTTTTGTGACGATAGGATTGGGGAGGAGTTGGAAAACTTTTTTTCAACTGAAAGCCAATACTGATTTTTAAAATGTTGCTTTATTGCCATTTTAGACAGTAACAACCACTATGACAAGCCATATTTTGGAAACATATAAAAAGTGACTTATTTCATATTGCCCTTCTTTGGCATACTTAAAGTAACTTGGGGCCTAGACTTGATTTTCAACAAATGTTAATTGGCAGTTTGCAGAAAGCAGGAAGGACAAGTGATAAAGCCTCAATCAAAATTCTAAATTCTTCAATGATATAACCCTTACCTTCACCAGCCTCTTTGAGAAGTTTGTGCAGCTCCTCTACTGCCTGAGTCAACTCATTACTCTTTGCTTCCAAGTCATCTGCAGCACTCTAAATACAAAGTATTGTAACTGAGTCAGGAGATAGTCATATTTACTAAGAAAAAATTACTAAGAAAAATCTTTAAAAGCTAAAGCCTATAGAAGTGGACACAAGTTGAAACCTGTAAGATACTTCTGGGAACATGAAGTAGAATTTGAACAATATAAAACTCATAGCCCCAGTTTACTGATCCAAACTGACACCATGCCTCCTCACAGGACTATACTCTTCTAGATACAGAAGATGAAATCATCAACCAATAGTGAAATCATACCTTGTATAAATTAGATAACTTGATATGGGCATTTAGTTCATTGTGGAATCTCTCTTCCATACTAGCTTGTTGCTCTTTTGCCTAAAAAATTAACATACATATTTAGTTAATCTCTAAAGTTTCAAACAATTACAGATAAAACAACCAATACTCCTAAAACAATTCAATACTTTAAAAATCCTGAATGATTTAAAATGGAATAAAGGATAAAGTCTTTAACACTAGTAACATGAGTTAGTTTTCAACTAAATTTCCACCAACTGTTGCTTCCATGTATTCTGAAATGCCGTAATACTATGATCTAAAAATGCCATACATTTCACTGCATTTTTCAGAATACAGATAGTCTTCACTGGGATTGGCAACTCCATCACTAAGCAATAATAGTCATAAAGGGAAAAATCACATGGCTTCACCAACTTATGTTAGTTCAAGCTATAGTTGAATGCGATCATGTGACTTGAGGACGTGTGATGGGTGCAACATCAAGGACTGGTCTTAAATCTCCTTTTTCAGCACTGTCGTAATTTCAAAGTTATTGAACAAGTGGTCAGTAAGCAAGGACTACCTGTATATGTATAATACAAGAAACTAATAAAACATTTCACCTCCAAGACTATATACATCCTTGGGGGAAAAATGTGGTGTTCTTTAAATGATCCTTTATACAAAAATTATGAATGGAAGCAAAATTCTCTCAAAATTTGGTTGCCCCCCAAAAAATTCAAGCAAAGCAATTATATGTACCTCTTTTAATTTTTCCAAAAGATCTTCCACATGTTTTTGTAGATTGCCATTAGATTGTTTTAGTCCAGTGACTTGTTCTTCCAGTCTGGAAACCTAGGTGTGTGATACAAGATAAACATGAACCATTTTTATTCTTAGATATATGGTTTTTCAAAGTTGGAAGGCTAGAACATTACAATGAATTAGAATACTTTATATACAAGAAACATTTCCAACTGTGACTTTTGATTACATTTGCTACTATAAAAACAGGTTAAAAGGAGTCTACAAGCCTAGCACCCAGTCTGCCATAGTAATATTGATTAGATTGAAAATTGATTTCCTCTACCTCCTCTTTCTTGTTCTCCAGACCATATTTGAGTTCCAAGATTTCAGATCCTTTTTCTAGAACAAGGACCAAAAGCTCATCTGTTTTTGCCTTCAGTTCAGTATTCAGCCAAGTGTTCTGATTCTGTAATAGTTCCTTTTCTTGTTCCCATCTCTGCTCACGATGCTGTAAATATAATTTTAAAATATATGAAATGTATTTATTCCACACTTTTATAAAAAGCTAAAGAAGTTGCTCAAAGATATACTACAATATAGAACAGAAGTTCTATCAAGATACATTTGGGGGCACTTCATATCAATCAAGTCTATGTAGTTTCTTAATAGGATTTTGTAGGTACTATACAGAAAGATAGCCAACTGAACTCAATAGCACTTGGTTCACCCATATTATGATGTCTGATGCTTAACTAATTCAGTAATTATGGTTACTGAATTTAACCACTATGGTTAAATAATTCTTTGGGCTATTTATGAATGTATCTATGAGGATTAAAGTATTCTTAAGTATGTATATAACTCAAATAAACTATTCAAACACAATCCTGCTGTGACATATACCTATTTTTTAAATTTTGAATTTGCCTATCTACCTCATGTTGGTTGTAGGCACTCCTACCCCTTCTCTGTAGCTTTTGTTTTCTAAGAACAAGCTATTGAGATTCAGTGGCACACAGAATGCAGGGGGAAAAGAACAAGCAAAGCAGGAATTTAAGCTTCTGAAAATGTTAACGTGCCTGCTTAGAAAAAAAATCAAATCAAAAGGAAAGATGCAAAAACACAGGACCCAAAATTTCAAACTTATGCCCTCTGGTATCATCACATTACTGCTATTAAGCTTTAAAAAAATGGGGGAAATGTCACAAAATGCTCAATTTTCCAGAACATAATGCGCTTCAATTGTGAGAGAACAGTTATAGGATTGTTAGAGATATCTATAACTTTTAAGAATGAATAACTGAAATTAAGATGTTAGAACTGCGATACCCTCCTGTCTGCTGTTGAACAAAGGATGTCTCACTAACAACTTCCCAATACTTACTTTTACAGAAAGGGCTGATGTCTGAAGCTCATCCAATTTTAACTGAAGCTCTATTTTTGCAGTATTTGTTGCTGTAAGTTTCTCATTCAGACGTTTAACATCCTCTGCAAAAAGAACACAAATAAGACAATGTTATATGCCCAAAGTGAGCTGACACAACCAATGTTAAAATTTCCTAAATTGAGCCTGATCCAGTTTATAATCAATTGGTTACCTTTTGTGACATTTAATTTTTGACTGTCTTCCTTTCAAGTTTCACATCAGATACATATCCGCTGAAATTTAACCACCAAGATATAGGCTATTACCCTGGCTTCCAAAGCAGAATCTCTCTTGACCACTTTCCCACATACTGCTCATCCTCAACGATCAAAACAACTTCTTGAGTGTTTCCTTCAACAGAATCAGTAAGCAGTTAACTGCATAACAAAGAGAGGAAAGGCTTCTCTCGCATCTCTCCAAAATGTTTCACTTTGAAGATTTACTCCCAGTGTATTTATTTACAGAATATGTATGCCACATCAATTGTAAACATGTTACTTCTTTTCTGGCAGAAATAATTGGGCACAAAAAAGCATCAATTTGCATAAGCCAGCATTTTGGGAGATGGGGGGCAGAGAAATGCCTCCTTGGATTTATGTAGCACCTATCCTCTCAGGTTATTATCATCTTTCTGGGTGGCAATGTACAATAAGAGCATCCTGCAGCAAGTCATGTAAAACTGTTGATAACAACTGTAGCCATGAAAAAAGATTCTCTCATTCTTTGCCATTCTTGTTGCTAGATTTAGCACCATCCCTGCATAGAAGAGGTTTTGTCCATTTGTGGAAGAAACAAGTAGTTTCTGGTCAGCTTCTGTATTCCCTCTTTTATTTAAACTGGTATGGCAGTTTGATTTAATAACATCTCTACTAATTCATTTTCATGCCAGCTCAAAAGAGGAATGAAATCTCCTTTCAGTGCTGACAAGCCTCCAGATATTTCTAGGAAAGGTATCATATTTAATGTTAATAATTTAATAATGTTAATAAATTAATAATGTTAATAGTTTTGATTCTAAATGCTTAACTGAATAGCAAATACATGAACTTTTCAATACTTTTCTTTATACAGATATGCAAAATTGTTGGTATTTATAACTTCTTTTATGGTTTTATAGTACATTTGTTGGCATTTTTGTCTGTAATTTTTATTATTGTACAAATATTTTGACATCTTTCATGGTGGTAGTTTGAATAGTATTCCATATTACTTCACCTGACATTTTTTTCAAGTTCACTCTGGGTTGGTCTCTGGTATTTAGCTCAAAAAAGAATTACAACTTCTTAAAATGTTACCAACTTTTAAGAATTCCCATTGTCAGTTTAATCTCTGTTCCTTGTTCTTTTTAAGTCAATGAAAGATTGAGACAGTCTTACAACACAGCGTTTTACCATTTAAATGTTCCAGTTCTTGAGCTCTTCTTTCACTCGTTCGGACTAAATCTCTCTTCTCTGCTTCCAATTCGTCTCTTGCTCTGGTGAGCTGACTCTAAAAACAAAAAGAAAACAAGAATAGATTCATTCTCTATTGCTTCTGAGGGTAGAATCAGAACCCAAAAGACAAAACAATCAGAAATTAGTTTTAAATTTGAGATCTAGAAACCATTCTTGACTGAATAAGATGTCAGCTAGTGATACAAACTACAACATAAAATGACAAGTTCATCATTGCTGAAGGTCTTCAAGCAGAAGCTGAATAATCATAGTAATTTCTAGTAAATTCTAGTAATTTCTGCACTGAGCAGGCTGGATTCAAGGTCCTGTCCAGTTCTAGATGCCAATACTGCACTAGTTTCTACAAAAAACTACTACTACTACTTCTCCTCCTCCTTCTTATCATCATCATTGTTGAAGTTCTCTAGTATTAGTTTGACAATTATAAGAATTTAGGTAGAGAATCTGAGAACAGTCACAAGAAATGCATAATATAGTTGTTTCTTAGTCCAACTAAAAATGCTGAAGCCTATTTCTCTAAACTATTCTCTCAAACCCAATAATTTGAAGAACTACCAGCAGCTATAGGAATTGTCCTAGATCTAAAATCACATATAATATCACACTGAGATCCATCTAGCAATAAGATCCTACAAATACAGTGCCTCCAGCCTTATATAACATGAGAGTATATCAGGCTCCATTTCTATTATAAGTGACTGTAGTAAAATAACAGAATAAAGGTAATCAAGTCAATGATTACAGTGCAAGCCTCGTATTGTACCTATTTTTTGCTGGCTGCATGGGCTAAAAAAGTCAGAAAATTTGATTACATGAGAAATAATATAGCTCCAAACTGATTTCATCAGATATGTAGGCGACTAAAACTTTTAGAAAATGTGGCAAAATGTTGCATTTATTTATTTTAAAAGAGTATATTACCCATTTAGCAATTGTATAAAAGTGCCAATATTAAAAAAATAAAAGTGACCAAAAGAAAAGAAAAAGAAAAAATAGTATGGATGTAGACCACCAAAAGTGGATATTGAATTTCTTCTGGTCTTTACAAATTTTCAGTGGATAGGGCCAGTCTAATCTAATAGTTAATGCACTAAATCAGAAACCAGGAGACTGTAAATTCTAGTCCCACCTTAGACATGAAAATCAGCTGGGTGACTTTGGGCCAATCACTCTCTCTCAGCCCAACTCACCTCACTGGGTTGTTGTTGTGGGGAAAATAAGAGAAGGGAACTGCCTTGAGTTATTTAAAAAAAAAATAAGGACAGGATAAAAAAAATACAAAATGGGCACAAATTACAATGCTGAATGCTTCTTGTCACGTGTAACTGAAAGCATCCATACCTGTATGGCCACATTATGATCTTGAGCAGCTTCCAGTTCCTTGTTTTTCTCAGTTAACTTCTTCAATTGCTCATCTGTAGAGTGTTCAAAAGGAAGGCCATTCTCATTTTTGTATTACAATAAACCATTTAATAGCAACACCATGACCAAACAATATCCTTTCCTATCCCAAGGAAATACTCAGACCGAAGATTCATTTCAAATATTTCTCAATCACAGATAAGCTATATAATTCTAAAAAAAAGTTCTTTCCCTTAGAAAATCCCCCACTGCTGATTTGAGTAATTTTAAGCTTATGCACCAGCTGGAAGCCACATTCTTCTTATATATGAGACTTTACATACGCCTATTGGGTGTTAAGTGAATTTCGTTGTATGGGTATACTGTGTATACACGTACAATGACAATAAAGTTGTTATTTTATTATTATTGAGGGGCATTTATTGTGAAATGTAGCTTTTTAGTACTTAGATTTACAGTCTTCACTCCTAATATCTTGAACAGTAAAAGGTATAAAAATGATTAGAATCATAAATAGCACATTGTTCATTTTCTAAAACAAAACTTTTCAGTATTTTTCTTAAATTTCATACAGACATAAAACTACAGTAATATTATTTTGTGACCCATTTAACAAAATTATACTTACTAAGCTTGGTAAGCTCTTCTCGGAGATTCTGACATTCCTGTGTTTCATTAACAAGCCTCTCCTGACTCTGAGCCAGTCGTTTTTCTACTTCAAAGTATTGTTGCTCTGCAAAACACCCATTAATACACTTCAGTATTATCCCTTACAGGAAAATAAATAAAAATGTAACCTTTGCACCTTTAGTCTAGTGGTTAAGACATCAAGCTAGAAACTAGGAGACTATAAATTCTAGTCCTGTCTTAAGCATGAAAACCAGCTGGGTGACTTTTGGCCTAGGAAGAGGAAGAAGTATTAGGTGTACTTGCCACCTTATTTATAAAAATAATAAAGGAGGGATAAAAATAAATTTTACATGCACCATTTTCTCTCTTGCTACCATGTCTCCATATCCAGTTAGGATATCTAAACTGTTTCTCTAAATTTACCCCTATTTTTCCTCACAGTTCAAGTTGGCTGAACACAATCCTTCTCTAGGTGTGGAGAATCCAACTGTATCCACATCAGCTCTGACATTACGATCAAGGAATTTTACATATCTATCTAAGTGCAGGATATGTAGGATTATTTCCTAAATTGATTTCAATGAAATTGTTAAGATAATGAAAGAGCCAGCAACCTTTGATAGTCTCATATTTATATAAGCAATACAATGGATGTTGTATAATATCCAGCCACAGACAAAACATCTGGAATTTAGAGTTAAGTGCAACAACAAGACATAGTTATAAAAAATTCTGATGAGTACAGTCAACACATCTATACAGATAGTCCTAATATTACGACTACAACTGAAGCCAAAATTTATGTTGCTAAGGGAGACGTTTATTAAATGAATTTTGCCCCATTTTATGACCTTTCTTGCCACAGTTGTTAAGTGAATCATTGCAATTGTTAAGTTAGTAACACAGAATTACCATAGTAAAGTAGCTTTGGCTTCCCTATTGACTTTGCTTGTAAGGTCGCAAAAGGAGATTACATGACCCTGGGACACTGCAACCATCAGAAATATAAACCAATTGCCAAACGTCTAAATTTTGATCACATGACCATAAGGTCATGCTGCAATGGTCATTAAGTGTGAGAAATAGTCATGTCACTTTTTTCAGTGCCAATATAACTTTGAACGGTCCTAAATGAACTGTTGTAAGTCGAAGACTACCTATATAAATATTTACATTTTGAGAATGTAAAGCTTTTGATGATGGATACTGAATCTTAAACTGATGGCTAATAATGGTTATTTGTACTTTTTGGATGTAGGCTAATTTTTAATTAAAGGAAAGTTGGTGATACACTCAAAAATCTAATACAGTACACTAATCAACAATAAGGTGGAGAAGACTGTATTTCAGTAACATCTGGAGTCCTGCAAATTCTCCCTGTTTTAAACAGGAGATAATAATGTGCAATATTGCTAGGAATGTGTGAATATTCTTTAGAACTTAATTTTTTTCAGAAGTAGAACTTACATAAAGGAACCATACCCAATGAATCTAACCTTATGTATAGATTACTCTGGATACAATCTAGTGCCTGGCTTTTAACAAAGCAACGTTATTTTAAAAATCTCACAGGTGAAATGTTTTTATTTAGTTATTTGGAGGATTTATATGACCGCCCACTCATTTTCAGTGACTCTAGTCTAGATGGCATACAAAAAATTAAAATGCAATATACAAAGAGTATAATGATTTCTAACTAGGTATCATACAATTTTTTTTGCCAGTTCAAGAACTCCATACACAACAAACTGAATACTGTATTTATTATAGATTGGGTTTCTCTTTTTCTTTTGAAGATTGCCCCCAAGTACTTTCAATCACCTTATCATCATTTTTTTTTAAAAAAAAAGGGAGTGGGGAGGACAGGAAAGAAAATTGCAACTAGAGTAACACAGAACACCAACCTTAACTCTTTTAAGGCAAATTGTTTCATAGGATGGGACATATAGGTTGCTTCTCACATGCTCTGAAAATTGAAATGGATGTCTAAACGTATTAAGTAGATGGGACAATGTGCCATCTATCTACTCAAAAACAAGCCTTAGTAAATAAATTTCATGACTTTTAACATGCACGCAACTGCAGTCACACTGGCTGAAATCTGGTATAAAACGATCCCTCAAAGTGGCAACATCCTAACTCAGTATCTACTGAGTAATTTACTGTTAGAAACTGAAGGTTGGCTCAAGTAGCCCTTGGCCCCATGTGGTACCATCTTATATATAAATGTATCTGACTACAATATCCATCACTGCAGCTAACACAGCTCATGGTGAAGGGAAATTCAACGCAACAGAGAACAGCAAATTGCTCTTTGTCCTTTTAGCTTCGTTCCTTTGTGTGAAATGCCCAGCACACTGGAATAAAGGAATTCAGCCTAGGCTGAATACTCCCAATTTTCCCTCCTCTGCCCCGTTTTTTCAGACACTTATATAGGAAAAAGATGGGACTGCCGCTCCCCCCCTTCCTCAAACTCACCACTGTCCACCTTGTAGCGTTCGTGCCTGGTACGGAGCCCGTCGATCTCGCTCTGCTGATCGGCCAGGAATCGCTCTAACTTGCCCTGCACGGCTTTGGGCAGCTTGGTCAATTCAGCGCGTTCCAAAACCTGCTGCAGAACCGCCGCCATTTTGGACGGCCCGCAAAAAAACACCTCTTTCCATGCAACAACTCCCCCCCTACCCGCCCCAGCTGGGTTTTTTTTATATATATATATATATATATATATACTCTTCGACCCGGAAAGGGCAGAGCGGGAAGATGGGAAAGCGCGTCACGCGGCCGAAGGGCGCACGCGCGCCGTGTGGCCGGCGCACGCGCAGAGCGCAGCAGTGCCTAGGGCTAAGCTACTGTACTATAATTAATATATAATTATAACATTGATTATACTATATTATTAATTATATATAAAATTATATATAAAATTATTAATCCTATAATTAATGACGAGATCAGCTGTTGTGAGCTGGGAGCGTAATATGTGGCTGCTTCGGTTCAGCGACACGTGGAGCAGCCTACCCCAAATTCATGAATTTGGAAATGTGACGGGGTTTCTCACTTTTTTTTTTTTTTTTGCATCGCGGGGATGTCACCATTTGAAACACAACGGTGGATGTGTGTGAAAGATGTGAGTTTCCCTGATTGATATGAATGGCTTCCACTCCCAGCTGGCTGGAGGGGATTCTGAGAGTTTTGAAGCCCGTGTATATGGCAGTTGACAAGCTATGCAAACATTTTCTCTTCCTAATGATGGAAATGACATGTCTGCCGCCGGAAACACATCCAGCGTTTTTGCCGCCTTGCCTATGCCATCTTGGATGTGGCGGAATTTATTTGGGAAGAGGCGATTTCGTTGGTTTATATAAAACTTAAAAGGATACACGGGAAGCAGGAAGCTGCTATTTCAGAGCTTTATGATACAGGAGACAAAAAAAGAAAGAAAAACAATTAGTACTGTATAAGAAATGCTTGAAAAACAAAGGGTTGGTGGGGTTTTTTTGCCATGAGCGAAGCGCGTGATTACGCCATCTGAATGCGTCCTGTTGGAGGAAGGCGAGTACTGGCGCGGAGAGATGACGGACAGAGGGACACATCAGTGCTTGTCTAAAGGGGCAGAAAGAACCCGGGGGATGCTTTGGATAGATCCCTATAGCAAGACAACACGGGGAAACATAAAATAAAGCGAAAAAGGTGAATTTGGATTGCAGCTGCTGTATAAAAAATTGCATTGAGGGGGTGGAGATGAAAAAGTTAAAGTTTTTTTAAAAAAATCCATATGGTGCAATGATACTAATCTCTACGTAGCATTTCCGCTTTGTTGACTTTTTAAGAATAGAAATTAAGGTCTGTTTGTTCCTTTAATTTCTAGAGTTATTGACCCTCTTCTTCATCTCCTCGTCATTTATTACACATTTTATGATCTGGGCAATTGAGTCTTTGCAATAATGGGAAGAAGCTACTTCGTGGAGGAAGCTGTTGGACAATATTTATCAGACCTGACTGCTAAACCAAAAAGACTTATTACTGGTCTTTTAGTAGGGCAGGTAAGTCTATTGTACTTTTTCACCTATGCTTCCTCTGTTGCAGTTTGAAGACTCTTTTCTGAGAAGAAAACTATACAACTTCAGTTTATGTCATCAATTACCAATGTACATCTTTAATCATTGTTATTGATGTATTTCACTAATTATGCAATTCTGTATATATTTAAATATAATTCCAACATCGTATCTGTACATTAGCTGTTGTCATTTAGAAATGTTGTCTAAATTGAGGTTTCCTTAATGTATTGTATAAACAAAAAAGAAAGAATAGAATAGAATTCTTTATTGGCCAAGTGTGATTGGACACACAGGGAATTTGTCTTTGATGTATATGCTCTCAGTGTACATAAAAGGAAAAAAAGAAAAAAATACATTCATCAAGAATCATAATATACAACACTTAATGATAGTCATAGGTAATAGGAAACAAACAGAATAATACAAATCGTAAAAATACAAGCAACATGGTTATAGTCATAAGTGGGAAGAGATAGGTAATAGGAAGGATGAGAAGAATAATAGTAATATAATCTTAGTAAATAGTTTTACAGTGTTGTGGGAATTAGTTGTTTAACAGATGATGGCATTCGGTAAAGTTGTGTACAGTACCCATAGTTAAAATGTCATTTGATATTCTTCTTTTCACAATCTGTCCCATTAATGTATTTTTAGGATGGAGTTTTCTTGGTGATTGGTTTTTAACAGAAGTGATGTTGTTGAATGCTTCAAATACTAGGGTGTTAAAATATTTTTTGTGTATCTTGGAAGCCCTGGACTTAAAAGGAATTTTTTTTTGTAGCCATTTTTATCTATATGGCTATTTACACTTGTTTTACATTTGATATTCTTGCATTTCTCATTTGGAATCAAGTTTCTGATAATGTGTACTGCAGAGATACTCTATAAATGAATTCTTAGAAATATATGTAAGCTACATAAGGTCCAGTTGATGCCATTGTATAAAGTGCCCTTAAATGGTTTGTATGGACTGCTTTTTGTCCTTTATGCAACTTTATCTTTTCTATTTTTCAGTGTTCCCAGCAAAGAGACTATGTTTTGCTGGCTATTCGAACTCCTGTAAAAGAGGAAGAAAGTAACAGTAGTGCAAACCACCATACAGACTTGTCTAATATTGATGAAGAATGGACAACAGCACATGCCAGACAAGTAATAAAAATTGTCTTACTTTGCCATAGAAAAGGAATTTTCTTGTAAGCCTGTCTCAGCTTCATAATGATTGTTTTTTTTATGTTAATGCTGACGTCTACTGTTTTTAGACATTAATTTAAACACAGAACATTCATAACGATAAAATTATGCCTGTATATGCTTTGCCATATTGGATATAGCTTTGTTGTTTGCCAGGTAGACTATGACATTTTCAAGTGAGAATGGGTGAGATGTCCTGTCATATACACATAAGGCAGATACCTCTAGACTACGCCTGTCAAACTGGCGGCCCCTTGGGCCGGATATGTCACACTCAGGCCATGCCCACCCCAGCTCTGCAAAGACAAAAAACGTCACAATATGTCACGTGACGTGATCGAGTTTGATACCCGTGTTCTAGACCTTCCATCTGGGGAAGGTAGAAAGGATTTCAAATCGTGATGAGTTTTTGGGATTAATGGACAGGATCTAGTTTTCTGGTATTCTGATGTTTTGCTGTCAACTATGACTGTCATCTTAGGAGGCAGCATGAGATGCTTTTCAGTGAAAAAGGGACTAACCAGGTTCTTATATTTAAATTTGATAAGCTGATCTCTGATTGGTTAGTCTGAGTTCAATGGTCCTGTGTTTTGCTCTCAGACCATTGCATTTCTTTTTTCTTTCTTAATCAAGGGGTTAGGGTAATTCTCTCCAACACTGAATATCTGTATATTTAAAGTTAAAATGGGTATTATCATTTTCTTCTAATAAAGTATGGTTTTCTTTATCTCCCATGAAGCAGTGAGAAAGGCTAAAGGACTGAAATATATGGTCATATGCTTCTATGTTAGGTTCATAAAATCATACTATTGGAATTATTTCCATTTTGGGGTGTTTTTTTTTAACTTTCTACTCACCAGAGATTGTGAGAACCATATTTCTTCTCATATTGGGGTTAGGGAGAAGATGTTGCATAAAGTACATCCTAGAACAGGGGTCCCCAACCACCGGTCTGTGGCCCGGTCCTGGCCCGTGGCCCATTGTGAACCGGACTGCCCAAGCGGTGAGTGAGTGCACAAAGTTGCATTTGCACAAGTGGTGCATGCATAAAACCATGTCCTTCCTCCCTTCCCCGCTGCTACCACCAGTCCATGGAGCCAAAAAAGTTGAGGACCACTGCCCTAGAAGGCAGTGGAACTACCAAAGTTGCTACTCCAAAGCAGGAGGTAGAACCAGGACATGAAGATTTTTTAAATTTTTTTAAAAAAAATTTTAATTTGATTTATATGCCGCCCTTCTCCGGAGACTCAGGGCGGCTTACAATGCGCTAAGCAATAGCCTTCATACTTTTGTATATTTATACAAAGTCAGCTTATTGCCCCCACAAACTGGGTCCTCAATTTACCTACCTTAGAAAGGATGGAAGGCTGAGTCAACCTTGAGCCTTGGTGAGATTCGAACCTGCAATAATTGCAGGCAGCTGATGTTAATAACAGGGCTTTAGACCACTGTACTATCCAAGGCTCTTTTTTTCATTGGGCTGCCATGAAGCATAGTAATAACTGAGCCATTGCAAACCTGTTTAACTATAAATTACTACTTAAATGGCTATTTTGACTATCAAAAGCCACTGAGAGATCAAGGGGCACAAGTTTGGATGCACAACACCATCCTGACTTTGCCACAAGTCATAAACAAGTGTGACCAAGTCTGCTTCAGTATTCAAATCCATCCTAAAACCTGACTGAAACACATCTAGATAATCTATTTCCTCCAGAGTTCTCATCAGGTGCAGACTGACCACCTTCTCAACAAGTTAAAGATTGGTCTATAACAGTGATGGCTAACCTTTTTGCCATCGTGTGCCAGGAGAGGGGGAGCGGGGGAGGGTCGTGCACGCACGTGCCCACACGCATGTGCGCGCAACTCCCCTCCCCCCCTCCTGGCACATGATGGCCTGGTAGGCCCGTTTTTCTTTCTTACCTGGCTCCAGATCCTGTCTATTTATCTGGGAAGGGCGAAAACAGCCTTTCCCACTCCGTTGGAGGCCCTACGGAGGCCCCCCTGAAAGTGGGACAGGAAGTGACATTTTTTGCTGTCCCCAGCCTCCAGAACCTCTCTAGGAGTCTCTAGGAGCCTCTCTAGGAATCTCTAGGAGCCTCTCTAGGAGTCTTTGGAGGCCGGGGACAGCAAAAAACGTCACTTCCTGCCCCACCGGAAGTCAGGAAATGGGCCCTTTCACCCTCCCTAGGGCCTCCAAGGGAGTGTGAAAGGCTGTTTTTGCTTTTCCCAGATAAATAGACAGGATCTGGAGCCAGGTATGAAAGAAAAACGGGCCTTCCCCACCCTCCCCAGTCCCTCCAGAGGCAGGAAACAGCCTGTTTCCCTACTTCTGTTGGGCCCAGAAGGCCCGAAAATCAGCTGGCCGGCGGGCGCATGCGCCCCAGAGCTGAGCTGGCCTGCCCACTAATATGGCTCCGCATGCCACCTGTGGCACGCGTGCCATAGGTTCGCCATCACGGGTCTATAATGAAAAACCTTTTGGGTCTAAGGATGGCCACTAGAGAAATGGGCGTACCACTGCCTCTTTCAAAGCAGGAGTGTTGGGCCAGTAGTAGTAATACGTTTGTATTTGATTCTCTTAGGTATCAAGAATGCTTCCTGGCGGGCTGCTAGTTGTTGGTGTTTTTATTATTTCAGTTCCAGAACTGGCAAAAGAAATCCAAAATATCCTGAGGAAGGTAGATAATAAAAGTAATGTTTATTTTTATTCTTATTTTACTTTCAAACATTTGTTTTATTTTTTACAGTTACTGTAGATAGTTAACAACATTTGTTTTCTACTATGTAAGTTGCCAAAATGAAATTGATTGCCATGGGGTACGATAGAGAGAGAGAGAGAGACATACATACATACATACATACATACTGTAGACACATACCGTATATACATATGTATATGAAATGCTCCCATAAAAGCAAAGTATTTGGAGATAACAAAGTACAATATACTTTAATAGATACTTACAGTGAGTCACTGAGTTCCTTGCCAGCCAATTTCAGGAAAAGAGCCTGGACCAAGCTCACTCTTCACTTTATATTATGTACAGCATTGTGAATAACTTTTGAAACAAATAGACAACACAATGATAAAAACACCCCTTCCTTTAGAATGCTTGGATAAACTATTAGATTGATCTTACTGTTACTTTTCACACTTGTGGTATCCTTCCTGATATTATCAACATGTACCATAAACATCAGTGTTCCCTTTGCAAACTGTTACTACCAAATTTTGATGCTCGGGGACAAGCATCTGGGTTATGTTAACTGTCACCATAACTGTCTGTTGCTTATGTTAGCTAAAAGGAAGCATAAGCTGACCTGAATTGTCTCCAGCACTGGGTATTGCTACTAAGCAACACAGAGAGCCATACCTAATAAAGGCTTGAATAACTCTATATGTTTAGTATTACTTTATACCACCATGATGGATAGATAAGGTACCTAAGAATCAGACTTGACTCTGTTCTTGTTTTGCTTTTCTCCAAGCTTCTTTTTGCAGTAGAAAAGTCTGTAGCTAGAAAGAGATTGTGGAACATCACAGAAGAAGATGTCTCAGATAGAGTGGCGCTTCATCTTTGTTCAACTACAAAGAAGTATCCTTTTTGCATCCGTTTTCATATCATAAGATCTATACTCCTTCAAAATTACAGTTGTAATTTGGGCTTTACCTCTGCTTTACCTTTGCACACTTATACCACTCACAATTCAAATCAATCCAAACAAAATTAGATAAAGGTTAGTTTGTTTTGTAGCTAGCTCTGTCCTATGATCTCAGTTAGTAAAAGCAAAAAACAAAATTCAATAGCCTGCTATCTCTACAATGTAAGTTAATTGGTATATTGATGCACTATGTTCAAATCTATAGGAACCATTTTCTATTCAAATACTGGTTTTACCCTTTCGTGTTGTGCTGCTCAGAGGATTAGAAAGGTTTTCAGAACAAATTTGGGCAGAAGATGTAATAGAATTGGGGAAGTGAAATATGTTTGTGGGGTTGGAGGTGTCAGACGCCATTATATTAGTAAGTACAGTAGATACCACTGTATGCAACAATATAGAGTAGATTGAATGGATGTTCAACATATGGTGTATAATATAGAATAAGATGGAGGAAATGAGTGTTTCGCTAGTACACTGAGCTCCTTTGCTTTTTTCTCATTTATTAATAACTCTTCCATAGAGATTTACTGAATGAAAGAAGTGGAGCAGTGTATTTACACATCAGAATTCCATTCTGATCCCATCTTTATTCATTATTATTTTAATGCTACAATTTATGTGCGTTTCCATTTGTGGAGCCTCTGAGCAATTTACAGTATGAATATAATAAGATTTTTTTTTTAAAAAAATGGCTAATAAAACTGCAACCATTCTGATGTGCCATCATTCATTTGTGTCTCCAAACGCCTTTCTCAAGAGCCGTATTTTTACATTCTTTTTCTTAAACCTATTTGGACAATTGTATCGAGACAACTACATAACCATAGTTAATTAATCTTACACTAGAATATTAAATATATGGTGATTCTTCTACTGTTGCAACACATTGCCATAACTAAGAACATGGTCATATCATAAAAGATGGGAATCCCGATTCTAAATCAGTAGTGAAGGAACCATTGCCTTTTATGTTATTTCTAACTCCCAGCTGTCTTAGCCAGATTGGCCAATGGTACTGATACTGTGATTCAGTTACATCTGAATCACCATACGTTTTCTATTACTATTCTAGGATGTGATTTGACTTAATGGGTAAAGAGTAAGAGATTTACTCTCTAGCAATAAATATTGATGTTTTCATGCTCCACCATTCTGTCAAGAAGGCTCACAGTTTCAGTTTTCAATGGTAGCAAGGCCTATTAGAGACAGAATGGGAGAAGAAAGATTAACTAGTGGCCAAGAAGAGTAACAACAGCTCCTTGGTTTATTTTTGTATAGTTAACTACTGTTACTGGATTAGTTGTATTAATGGTGCCTATTTAACTACAGAATGTATTTTATCTTATAAACCAGCAACAGTGCTGGATACGTACGGCTTTCTGTTTGTTGCTTATGTTAGCTAAAAAGGAAACAAAAAGTGACCTGAACAGACTGAATTTTAGTTTGGATCGTTAGAGGTGGCTGGGAGAGGTTTCATTATAAGAGTCTTAAGCACTTCTTATTACTGTAGTATCTCTTAAATCTAATTAGTTACTGTTCCTTAACTGGAAACGAATACTTTGTCGTACCTACGATGTGCAAGATCCAAAGGTGAGTTCTATATTGGATGAGAACAAATAACTAATTGAATTTGGGTTGCCAATCTCAACTAAGTTAACCTGCCATTAAGTGGTACCTTAAATGGAACCATCTACCTGGTGTTTAAGGCACCAGGCTAGAAATTGGGAGACTGTGAGTTCTAGTCCTGCTTTAGCCATGAAAGCTGACTGGGTGATCTTGGGCCAGGCATTCACACTCTCTCTCAGGCCAACTCTGGTTGTTGTGGAGAAAATTTGGAGGAGGATGGAGTATTATGTATGCTTGCTACCTTGAGTTGTTTATGAAAACAGTAACTCTGGGATATAAGTAAATAAATAAAAATGATAGCTTTGTTCTTAGATTTCAGTAGGGGCTCTGCCAGCTCCTGTTTAAAATTTGCATGAAAGAAGTATGTTTGGGAGCAGAAATTACACATACGCAAACTAGAATTCTGTATGTGCCTATGTCGGGATAACTCTTATTGAATTCATAAATAAATGCATAGATTGAGTCATGTAAATTAGATGATTTATCATTTTTATTTTGAGATTATTGGATTATTTACTGTAGTAATTGAGCCTCTTTTTTCCCCCTTTTAGAGTACGGCTAAGCCAGCCGACTGGAAATACCAGAACGCTCTTTCTGCTTCTTGGCTATCTTTAGAATGCACAATTAACGTTAATATACATATTCCACTCCCTGCCACGTTGGCCAGCCACAACCTAGAAAAAAATACAAGGGTAAATAAAAAAAACCTCGCATTGTGTAATTAATTATATCTTAATGTTTAACTCTTTTATTTATTTATTAGTCATATTTCTATGCCACCCACTCTCCAAGGACTCTGGGCAGCTTACACCAAAGACAGTACACTAAATAACATACTGCCCCCAACAATCTGGGTCCTCATTTTACCCACCTCAGAAGAATGGAAGGCTGAGTTAACCTTGAGCCAGTGAGATTTGATCTGCTGAACTAGCAGTCAGCTGAAGTAGCTGCACGCTAACCACTGTGCCACCTCGGCTCTTATCAGCTTTGGTGCTTTCTTCACTAGAATATTTTAACCTTAGGTCATTCTTTTACTTTCTTTAGTCTTTTGCCTGCACATCTTTCTTTGGTATCCTAACAGTTGTCAACTAATTTCTTGCAAGTCCCTCACATGGCTACTTTTTTCTCCAACAGGACTTTCTTTAACTTCTTTCTGTTTTTGTCTTGATTTTAGGAGAGATCATCACTACTATTTGTATTTCGAACACTGTCCATTGCTACTCTTGATAATCCGATATCAAAATGAGCAATGGAATGGAAATATAAGGGTTAAACATAACTTTCTGGGTTTAAAAATACTGTACATCCTTTAGCACTGGTATATAACAGTAAATGTCAGAGATCATCAACAGTGGCCATTCACTAACAAATACTTGGATAATAACATGCCATCCTTTCATTGGTAATCTAGTATGTCCATTGTCAAAGAAGAAACACTAAGTCACAGGTGTCAAACTCGATTGCATCACATGTATTGTGACATATCGCGATGTTTTTTGCCTTTGCTGGGGTGGCCGTGGCCTACGCGTGATGCATCCGGCCCGCAGGCCGCCAGTTTGACACCTCTGCACTAAGTTAACAGTGGCTTAGAGATCATGTCATATCTTTTATTTAAACACTGTTATAGATGTATCCACATATGACACCTTAGACCTATTCTTTAGAGACTAGTATCAAAAATTAGACTGAATCAATTTGTCTGCTTCATGATGTAAAATTATTTAAATTACATTTAGAAGAGAACATCTGACGGTTGCCCTGCAGTTTAAGCTTTTAAAATTATTAAATGTATTTCACTTACACTGGTCAGAAATATAGTAGTTCTTTTAGTAAAATCTTTTTTATTCTGTTTTATAGAATGGATTAGGACGTTGGGCTCAACAGATAGAGGAGGCTGTCTTTTTGATAAAAGGACAAGCCAGAGAGGAAGATGCTGACTTACTGGAAGGACAGGTAGGTGGTGAACAATGGAAACTTTAAATTATTGTCCTCTGTAGCTGCTTGCATGATAGGTTTTTCAGTGCTCTATTGAAAACAATTGAAATGTTTGTTAAAGTAAACCACTAATACAGTGCATACTAAATAAGTACATTGACATTTAGTAACTTCATAATACATAATGATCAAATTTGGACAATGTGTTAAGGTAGAGGCTTTTTAAGAATTGATTATGAATGGGCATTAGCTAGGATTAATAAATCTCACTAGGTCTCATATGAATGTCTAAACAAGCCCCAAAACCATTATATAGAGTTACGGTTACATTTGGGTTAAAAAAAAATCCATATTACCCATGTAGAGATTGAGGAAGAGTTTATCTCCTTATTTCAGGACATTTTGAAAAAAAATACAGATAGTCCACAGTTGGAACCAGAAAAAGTGAGGCATCACTTGAGTGCACCCAATTTTATGACCTTTTTTGCCATCATCATTAAGCAAGATGTCATGTGATCTGCAGTCTTCCCCATTGTCTTTCCTTGTTGCCTGGGAAGGATGCAAATGGTGATGACGTGACTCCAGGACATTGCTATTGTTATAAGTGTGAGCCAGGGGTGAAATCCAGCAGGTTCTGAAAGATTCTGGAGAACTGGTAGCAGAAATTTTGAGTAGTTTGGAGAACCAGCAAATACCACCTCTAGCCGGTCCCAGAGTGGGGTGGGAATAGAGATTTTGCAATATCCTTCCCCCAGGAGTGGGGAGGGAATGGGGATTTTGCAGTATCCTTCCCCTGGA